>JABCKB010000627.1:0-16093 GCA_013184455.1 Fusarium continuum | reverse complement strand
TTTTTCCTTTTTCTTTTTCTTCTCTCTCCTCCTCATGTTCTTCGGTTTTTTTTCTTTTCCTGGATTAGGCAGTTACCTACTTTGTAGGCAATATCACGAGCTGGGCTAACAAGCCTCGTGTGATTCTGATGCTGCGAGCACCAACAGATAAGATCCGTCGGCAAGCGCTGCGTGGTGTTGTGTTGGTGGTGGATGTTGGCGTTGTGCTATGTTGATTTTGGTGTCGTGGTGTTGTGTCGATTGATGGCAGGGATATTGGCGTGGTTGATGATGGTTGGTATCGTGGTGTTAATGTGTTGGTGCTTGTGTCTTGGTGGTGGCATTGATGCATTGGCAGCTATGCTTTGAAGTCGTGTCGGTGTTGGTGAAGGTCTCTTCACCATGGTACCCTCAGGCCTTTACCCGGGCTGACAGCAGGGCAGGGCAGGGCAACATGAACGAACAAGTGTTGGTTCATGGGCATTGGTGGTGAGGTTTTATCGCTGAAGCTCATGTTGTCCGCTCAGACAGAACAAAGCATGCCGTCGTCGCGCGAGAAACCAGAAGCAAGTGTAGTTGTTGATGACGCTGCGTACTGAGGAGGATGAAGTAGACGCAGAACCTGTTGTGCCGTGCAAGAGTTTGCATTCAAGGTGCAGAACATCTGAGCACGGAATGCTGAGCACACTGAGCCCCATGGACAAAGCAGCGGCGTAGATGCCATGAGGACGTTTGTGGTGGTGGTGGTGGTGGTGGTGGTGATGGTGGTTTTTTTTGGGTTTGTTTTGTGTTTGGAATGAAGCCATTCCAACGTGCAATGAACAATTGCTGATGAACAGTCGCCGCCGAGGCATCTTTCAGACAATCTTGTCTCATCTGACATGTAATAGAGGTTGCCAGCAAGGACAACGATGGCCATCGCGTCGTCATGGTGATCTGACGGCAGCATGCGTATGGTGAAAGTTGTGGTGGTGAACGAGTTGTTCAAACACCTCGTCTGGCAGTCAGTGATGCTAGCCATGACAAGAGACGACCTCAACGTGGGCTGTGGACGGGACGTGATGGTCATCAAGAAGTTGCCTGATTTCAGAATGTGTTTTACAAGTGCGCTCTGTCTCCTTTATCTACCTTCCCTCTCTATCAGCAGAACTAAACTAAACCTGCACAGCAACGACTGACCAGCCTGCACAGCCAGAAAACGACTAGACCATCATAGCATAACCCTCAACAAGCGGTCTGCCACTCTCAAACCAAACCCTCTTACAGCAGCGCATGCACGATGCCGACACTAGACTACTCCCCAAGACACATGCGTCCCAGCTGATCCAGTACCTTGATCAACCCATCCTCCACCTCCTCGAAACTGTCCAGCTTGCTCACGTCGTCAAGCCTGCCCACGAGACCCCTCAGCGTCTTCTTCTCGGCTTCGACATCCCTCTGCCGCTCTGTGATGCTCTCGCTCGCCTCGAGAGCAAGCTCGCAGCTTATCTTGAGGATCCCGTCGAGCACGTTGGTGCGCGCCTCTATATCGGTGACTTCCGGACCTGCCTCCCCGTCCATGTCCATGTCCATGTCCATGTCACCGGTATGTACCAGTTCCACGCATCCAAAGCTACCATGCAGCGGCTTATCGCACGTCGCCCTCTTCACAGCGCTCATGACCTCTTGTGCCACGATCAATTGGCCTTTGACCAGGACCCCGCTCGTCATGTCCTGCAGCGCCCGGTTTCGCTGGGTCCATGTTGTGTTGAGCAGGTTCCCCACTGCTGTTTGGTAGTAGATCCTTGTCTTTGTGCGACCAGCAGAGATCCATCGCGGTAGCCATCTCGGGGCCCAGGACGAAGTCGTGATGGCGCCAGCCTGGAGGTCTCCTAGGATACGCTCTGCAGTGTGCAGTGTGTCGGTGAGCTGCGACGGCCAGTCGGATTCAAGCACGGCCGATAAGACGTAGATGTTGTCGGCGAGCGCGAGGAGCGAGGCTGACGTGGCCTGGCAGTCTGCGCCAAAGAGGTCGACGCAGCTCGGAGCTGTGTACGTGTTGAGTTCCTGTCCGGCTTTGATGACAGCAGCTGCAAAGTTGTGCGCGTGGGGGAGTATGAGTTTGGCAGACGCTGTCGGTACGAATCTTGGTTTCGGCGGAGGACTGGCAGAGCGGGTGTGGCGAAAGAGAGTCGATATCGGTGAGGTTACGTAGTCGTGCAGCCAGGATGTGAGGCCGTAGACGACGAGGAAAGGGGCGACCATGGCCATGATGGCGACGACGATGGTCATGGCCGGGGCGCAGCGGAAGAGATGAGAAGAGCGGTGGTGATGGGTTGTTCTGCGGTGGCGGTTGTCGGTGTAGTTGATGGTCAGGTTCTGGACGTAGTGGCTCTGCGTGTCCTCGGAGCTTTCGACGGTGAATACTTCAGAGCCTCGGTCGTGGCTTTGGAGCAGATCTGGTGCTGGGTCTCGTGGGATTATCTCGATGCTGTCGACATCTGGTCATGGTTATATTGCATCCTTTGCGTTGTTCTCGTCACACTCACATTGGCTGTCTTGGTCCTGGCCGTCGTCGTCTCGGTCGTCGTCTCCTTGCCTTTCATCGTCGAGACCCTGGTGGCCGCCTTCCAGGAAGCCATCTCCGTACCGAGCAATCCACCGGCCGATCTGACGATAAACTCGATCCATATCTTCATCCTGTCGCTCACGGGGAACATCCCCTTCGACGTCGGAGCTCATGGTGCTTGGGATGGAAGAAAGAGACAATTGCTGGACCAACAAAAGCCGAGACCTGGCCGTCTCATATACAAGCAATACTACAAGTGGCTGTTGCACGTAATTTCAGATGGCGACAAAGACGGGAGTTATCCCTGTCAGGTCTAGGTTATAGATTGATGCATCAGATAAACATTGAAGATGTTCTTTATGCTCCCATGAAGCTCAAACAAGTCTCTGGTTTTATCCGACTGTTGATTCACCTATTGACCAGGCTTCCCTTGTTCACTGCCAATTCTTTGACCAAAACGCATTCATCCCGAAACATCTTTCACAAAAATGCAACCACCTCTAAACATCTCTCACCCAAAGAAGCGATCTGTGAATGCAATCATGGGTGAATCAACAGTACATAAATCTCACACAACCATCGGTGTTCCCCCCAAGCCTGTTGATCAGCTCTACCAAACATTTTGATTGCTCTGCTATTCCCAATCATCGCATCTACACCCACCAAAACACAACATGCCAGACCGCGCAGTCACACGCAGCCAAACTCGCGACGGCCAAGCTAATCTCGTCGAACCTCTAGTCCGCGAACCACGCCTCCACCTCCCGCGCAAGGCCCGGCTCCAGCAACTCCCGCCGAACCATGATCTGGCCGACGGCGCTCCGGTGGTCCTCGTTCAGGATCGCCAGCTGGACCAAGCCAACGCGGCAGCCGCACGTCTACCAGAGGCTCTGCGTCGTCTCCTTGTCGACAACAGGGGAAGCTTGACCTTCGTCTTGATCGTCTTAATCAGCGCGTCGTACGGCCGGGCAAATTTCCGCGTCATGCTAGACGCCGCATACACGGCCAAGGAGTCCCTGGGGAGCATCTGGGGAACCCTCTCGAGCTCTGTGCGTCAGGCCATGTCCGGGTTCTCATTTCTGTCGGCTCCTGCTGCCATGCCCGTTCCCAGCTCGCCGGTGCAGCGCATCTGCCGACAACATGCTCGTATGCGAAGCCTGAACTGGGTGGCGGAACCCATCTCGTGGCTGGCCCTCTTGGAGCTTGACCCGCGAGCTTGGCCGTTGAGCGCTCGTGAGGCTGAGCTTCCAGGGACGGCTGCCAACGAGGCGGTGCGGCGTCTGCTGGCTACTGCGGGAGCGGCAGCAGTGACACGGTCAAAGGGGGGAGAGATGGTTGATGCTATCGTTTCTATAGTCGGTCTGCTCCTGGACGACCGGATCCGAAGCATCTACCTGTGGGATGTTCTCCCCAGGCTAGCGGCAACAGGGCTGCTGGGGGGAGCGAGGACGATGGGGGAGGTTCTGGAGGAAATATGTAAGTACATGGATCCAGGAGTTTAGGGTGCTTGGTTCTGCGGTTGGTGAGTGTTTCTATGCGTTGGTGTGGGAGTTTGATCTGCGTTTGGAAGTCGGTCTACGGGTCAGGTACATATCTCTGGAGTTGGTAGGGGGGTTCAAGATACCAGGTAGAGTGTATTTCGGCGTTTAGATGGGGCGTATGTTTCTTCTGTAGTCGGCAGTACTTAGGCCTAGACACGGGCATTGATCAGTGTGTACATCTCTCACAGTGCAATCCTGTGTTCACTACCGTACTGCGTGATGTGTACATCTCTCACAGTGCAATCCTGTGTTCACTACCGTACTGCGTGACAAAGCACACACACCCCGTGCAGTAGAGTACCGCTACAGTATGCAGTGCATCTCCCAGCCATCTCAGCTTGGGGCGATATCGGCCGGAGGTTTTGCTTTGGACGTGGCTGGGGCTGAAACGGGAGTCTATTGCACAAGACAGGGGGGGGTGGTGGAGGCCTCAGATGAGAGGTCTTTTTCAGTGGAAAGATGGCAGTTGAGTGAGTATGAGTTTTGTCTGGCCTTGTATCCGTGAGAGGCTCAGCTCAGTTTGATTGATATTGCACTGGTTGCTCCCATTGTCGTTGCTTGAATCCTCTCTTAGCCATCAATGGCAGTCGATCTATCCCATCTATCAAGGGTGGGTATGGGTAGCACAGGGGACGCCCACTGATGGGGGCCTGTGCCGATATCCCCTGTGAGATTAGCGCATCCAACCCCGCGATTAGCGCTGTTGTCTCTCCTCCCAGCCCCCTGCCCCGCCAGGCCCGGGGAGCTACAGTGGGTCCAGGTAGGGCTGATTTTTTTTTCAGGGTCAAATACATCCCACGTAGTTTTTTAGACTTTCGGTCCGGGCCATTTCCCCGCCTTCAGGACATGGGGAAATAGCGTCACTTTAAGGGACAAGTGTACTGTAGATGGTCAGATCAAGATGTAAATCTTATGTCAAGTGATTCTGGTTTTTCTTATTATTATTATTATTATTATTTAAAGTATGTGATTGTCGATCTTGACAATATCGGCATACACATGATTAAATAAGCACTCCTCCTCTCTTGAAATGCAAAGTCGTGTAGTGTGCGCGCGTTCTATAGGGTAGCAACCATCCATCTCCTTGACGCTGGTTGTGGTTGTTCACCGAGTTCTTGCTGATCACTCCTTGAATCAATCTTGTTCATACTGAATCCTCGAGAATTCCATATTCGGCCACGACCAATATCGCATTGGCAGGACGAATACGGCGGAATCTGCTTGGCATATCTTGATCCCACAGCCAGGCACCTCCATCTACCAAACCCTTCCATCAGTGTCTCTCGTACAAACTGTTGCACTGCGTTTACTCCAAGACGGCTATGTGATGTGACAGACTATTCTAGGTAGACTACTGCTTGCTCGCCTTGGCCTTTCCCTTACTTCCTCCCCCTCGCCGAGTCTTCCTGTGTCCTCCCTCTGCTGCTCCTCCTCCTCCTGCATCACTCAGCCCAGCTTGAGCAACCTGTCTGCCGTTGCCGTTGCCGTTGCCGCTACCTCCGCCGCCGCCGCCATTACCGCTTCCATTGCTATTGCTGTTGCTGGGACCGCTGCTTCGTTCCTCCCGAGCATCCTCCTCCTCCTGCCACCGTCTATCCCCTCCCATCCGATTCCAGCGAAACATAATACCGGCCAGACGGTTGCGCAGACTCATGGCTATGCCGTCCGTCTCGAGCGCCATCTTCATGTACTCTCGGTACTCGGCCAGGCAGCTCTCGTGAGCCACAGATGTCTCCTGCCATTCCTTCATCAGCGCCGCCATGGAGTCGTCGTCGTCTTGATCCTCAAAGTCCTGATCCTCAAAGTCCTCTTCATCGTCGTCCCCCGCATCCTCGTGCTCCTGCTCCTCGGTGATCGGTCGAACACGCGGTGGAGCTGTCATGGGAGTGCCCTGCCTTGACCGACGCGCCATGGGGCTCTGGTTCGTCGAAAGCTGTGGCGGAAGAGAAGCTAGATTCTCGCCGTCAGCATACGTGCACCAACCAGCCTCGGTCGGACCCAAACTTACGTCGTCCTTGATTCGCTCGAAACTCGCGCTCAAACGAGAAATACTCACAGTCGTCCGTGCCCGAGAGAAAACGTCTGCGTATATCGCTCTGCACAGTCGGGCTGAGATCGCTCATGGATGCGCTGCTCGAGACGTTGTCGAATCTCCGCGTAGACGGGGCCTTTTCAGAGGCGATCGAGGGGTTGGTCTGGACCAGCATGTCCCGGAGCTCTATGGCGCTCATGTTCGGCATCTTGGGTCCGCCGGATCGAGACTTGATGTAGTCGTTGAGCAGCTTCTCCTTGTCTCTGCCCTTGGAGCGACTGCCTCTGCCGTAGTCTTGCTTCGACATGGCTTTGGCGTGGAACAGCTGCTCACGATGTATGTGTCAACAGCAGGGCGGATGCTTTTTGACAGAGAAAGGGTAAAGTTGACAGCATTGGCAAGAGTTGAGAGGCTGGCCCTGTTGTGTTACACAAGGCTACGTCTGGTCCAGCTCATGTCTCCATAACTGGGACTCATCCGTTATGTTACACAACACCAGCCTGTGCTGGCGACGCCGCCTCTCCAGATGGGAGCGCATCCTACCTTCAGCCATGACACAAGATGGATCTAATACCGGTCTATCGATCCTCAATGAACATTAAATAAGCTTCAGCATCATCACCACAACTGACGTTCATTGCTCGTCGCTTCACCATGCGAGACCTCCCCGTTAACGAACCTCAGGCAGTGTCGCCCCCTTCCACACCGACCAAGCGACCTCCCGTTCCCAGCTGCACTATCCCTTGATGCGCGGCTGAGGAAGCTTCCCAACAGACTAGACGCATATCGACGCAGTGTCACACCTGCAGGCGGTCAAGAGGATGGCCCAGTGCCCCGGACCGTCTAATCTTTCTGGACATGTCTCCAAACTGAACCCATCACAAATCTTCTGGTCATGCTCCTGTGAGCTCATTCACTCAACTTCGCCCGCCGTCTCTGCACCGTGTCGAGTGAGTCCCGCCATTGACCGGCGCCCCTTGATGGACGTATTGCTGGATCATGGCTTGTAACCCACCAACACAGACGGTGAGTTCTGCCAAGTCCTGACAATCCCTCTTCTAACACGCATCCCGAGACATGGGGAAATGTCACCTTCAGGAACGGTGTGCCCAACGGCCGCGTCTCCTTCGCCATCTATCACAAGATCGCCATGTGGCAGCACATTGCGCGCCACGGCCTGACCATCGACTCGGCCAGCGAAAACTTCCACGAGCTTGCCGCCCGGCTCCAGCTCGATCGTCTCGAGCCCAACGCGCAGGCATACATGATAACCTCGGTCAAGAACAGCCTCAAAGACAAGATCCGGCAGCTGAAGCATAAGGGCATCGAGTCCAGGTACGAGGCTGTAAACGGCGTGTCTATCCGGAGGTTCCCACCTTTCGTCAGGGAGTGGGCCAGGGACGGTTGGCAGGGCCAGCCTGTCTTGGATCCGACGTGGCAAGGTGAGGCTCCGAGGGCGAATTCTGTTGTTTATCGGTCCAATGCTCGGCCGGGAACGTATACGCAGACACATACCCATCCTGGCTACCAGACGCAGCCGACGGCGCAAGGGCACACAGCTATACAGAGACAGCAACAGCCTGTCCAGCAACGGCCTGTCCAGCAACAGCCTGCTCAGCAGCCTGCTCAGCATCAACCACCTGCCCAACAGCAACGACTAATTCAGCAACAGCAGCCTGTTTACCAGCATCATCCAGTCCAGCAACAACACGTACAGCAACAGACTGTCTACCACCATCAGTCGCAGACGCAGCAGACTCAGCCGCCACAACATATTCAGCCTCCGCAAAACTTCCAGCCCTTCTACCAACCGTCGCAGACGCAGAATACACAACCACAGACGGTGCCACCGCCGACCGATCCCGAACCAGAACTGGACATGCCAATGCCGGACGCTCCGGTTACTCCCCCGCCGGTGCCACCGAAAATCCCCGAGTACCAGACCACTTGGCAGCCTCCGCCAGCCATGCCAGGTCAGATGCCATACATTGCACCCGCCGACCCCGACCGCCGATCACAAGCAAGCGCCGAAGCCTCCTCTCAATCACGAGCCCGAGCCGTGAACGAGGCCACCGCCGCCGACCGCCACGCCATCCGTCAAACCATGGTGGCCGCCGAAGAGATCAAGCGCGAAATCGACAAGTTGAAACAAGAGGCCGAGGCGATCGAGGAGTCAGAGTGTGTCCGCCAAGCGCGCGAATCAAGTGGAAAGCTGCTCAGCGATATCAAAGCCGAGAAGGAGAGGCTCGAGGCGCACCTTGAACAGCTCCGGAGGACACGCGCGGAGGAGAAGGCTACCCAGGAGCGTACTCATCTTGAGCAACAGGCCGAGTTGGACAGAATGGAGAGAGAGCACAGGGCTCGCGAGGAGCAAGAAGAAAAGGAGCGGGCTTGGAAAGAAGAGGCCAAGGCCAAGGCTGAGGCGGAGGCGGAAGCTCGTCGGCTTGCGCAGGAGACACTCCAAAGAGACGAAGCAGCGCGGCTCAAACTAGAGCAAGAGAGGCTTCACCGGAAGGAGGAAGAGGCTCGCCAACAAGAAGCAGTGCGACTTGAGCGAGAGGAACAGGACGCTCGTCAACGTGAGCAGGAAGAACTCGCTCGGAAGGCGGAAGAAGCTCGCCGACTCGAGCAACAGAGACTGGAACAAGAGGCAGAAAATGTCCGTCGACATGAAGCAGCGCGACTGGAACGGCAGCAACAAGAGGCCCGTCGACGAGAGGCTGAAATCTGTCGGCTTGAGGAGGAGAAACTCCAACTCCTCCAACATGAGGTGGAACAAGCTCGGCAGCGTGAGCAGAAAGACTTCAACTGGAAGAAGAAGAGGCGCGCCAAAAAGAAGCAGCAAGACTTGAGCAACAACAGAAAGAAGCACGTCAGCGTGACGAGGAGCGAAGCCGTTGCGAAGCCCAACGTCGACGGTCGCTCCCCGCAAGGATCCTCTTCCCATCGGCCCCGGCTCCCGGTCAAGCATCACTTCTCGGTCCCGAGATCACGTTTCCTTCCATTCGACAGCCTCAACCACGTCAGCTCACACAGAGACATTCTGACCCAGTGACGCCCACTCCGGGCCCAAGGTCTCGTTCCGTCCGTGGCATTGCCTCATCTATGTGGTCTCAACCAGGGCCGAGCACTCAGAACCCTGCTAGCGAACCACGGACACCTCCGATGCATGTAAGAGCCAGAACTGCCAGCGTCAGACCCGATTCCCGCTCCGGATCTAGCCATTCGCTACGAGGACCCATGTCTTTGTTGCCAATCCCCCAGATCACGCCTATTTCTGTGAGATCAGAGTCTTAGGATGAACTTGACTCTCAGGACTTGTATGGCTACTCTGACGATGACACTTCCGAGCCTGCCCGTGATCAAAGGCAAGCCTCAGGCAGTGACAGAACCGGATCCCGTCAGGAGTCATTTCACTCAGCTCAAGATGTGAATGACGCCTTGTTTCAAGATTCGGCCGTGCACGATGAAAGACGGCGCCCAAGACTGACACGACAATACAGCCAGACACCCATGGAAGCCGTCATGCACCGTCTCTGCGTCCCCATGCCTAACTTTGAGGCTTTACAGAAGAGCATCGAAACGGATACCCAGTCTGCTCTCGACGTATCCATTCGGCTCAGAGAGCTCGAGGCAACAGACCCAAACCTCATGTTCGGCCACGAGTCGCGGTATGACGCGAACTACTACCGCCTCAAGAAACGATTGGGGGACTACCTCTTGCGGGCTACGCGGAACCGATACGAGATGGAGCAGTGGAACAATGGTCTAATGGGAGATATTAGAGATGAAGAAACGGTCTGGCAGGGCTGTTTGATCGTGGCGGCTGCCCTGGATCCTGGCTTTGGGTCCCAGCTCGCCTTGGCTGGTCCTGGCGGTTATCACCACGGCGGTATCGCCGAGTGAGCGGTAGGCATTACTCTCGAGATGGGAAGGAAGCCTGGCCATATCAATGCATCCAAGTATGAGATAGAATAGAGAGGGACTGGCGGGTAGTGCTGAGAATCCCAAGATTGTAGCCATAGTTAGCCAGCGTTTGAGTGTACATTTGTGGCACAATAACAGCCAAATAGACTACTTTCCCCCGCTGGCGAGCCATTTCAAGCGTCCGTAGAAAGGATGTAGATCCGTCGCTGCGGACTTGCAGCCTCTGTCTCTTTGACCGCAACCATGATATCCAGTATCCCCGGTGCGACCGGGGACGGCAACGGTCGAGGAGCCGGCCTCCGACTCGGGGGTAAAATTTTTTTTGAGCCGGCCGGAAGGGTTTTATGATGGCGCAGACTCTGCCCTTAGGAGCTGACATATGCTACATTGATTGTCATAAAACGTGCTTCAGGTCGAATACGAAGAATGATGCTTTTTAAACACGATTGGTTTATCAAAGTTGATTGTGATAAAACTCGAAACACGTATCCTGCAAAGCGAGGAAAACCCAACGGTGAGTCATCTGTAGGTAGACCAGGACAATTTCCAAGAATCTAGGTGGTTGCGTAATGACAGAAAGTAGACAAAGTGCCACGAAGCCGTCGATGCCTCTTCCGTGCTCCTGATTGAAATGTAGCTTTTAGTCGTGTTTATCGCCACTTACGAAGCGAAGCCATGCAAAACTTTCTGAACGATATTGAGAGAGTCTGTCAGATTGAGAAGAGAGTATCGGCTGCCGTTGGCAAGAGGTCTGGGAGCTATCAGGACGTGGCCGTTTATGGCGGCGTGAGAAGTCACCACGGCGGACAACTGCGAGTAAAGGTGCCCTTTCATAGGATAGTCATTAGTTCCAGGGAGTGTCGATCACTTTGTCGTCTTCTTTCCCTTGCCAAATGGGGTGCAAAATGTAGCTGGGGTTTTTAGAAGCGCGAGGAGACACGTGTATTTAAAGGGGTATGTTTGTTCTGCGGCGATGCTCGTTTCATGGCAATACCGAAGAGAGTGAGGGCGATCAAGGTTTAATCCACTATTTAAGCGCTGTTATTCAGCAAGAAATGGCCCCGACCACATTAATTAATCAAGTGGTTGCAAGAGCGTTATATCTTTAAGATGTGGCGTTATCTAGGGAGGATGGAAGAGGAGCTGTCGACTATTAAAGACGGGACCGAATGGCCCTTAATTTCCTAGTATGTTTTTTATTTTGGCTAACTACCTATACTACCTGTGGGTGGGTGTAACTCTCGGAAGATGTATACTAAGGCTCGAGGAGAACAAGCAAATATAGGTGCCGGTCGTAATGCTTAGCGGCACCTGACATAAAGTGTTCTATAAGGGAATGAGTAATAGATTATCCATAACTCCTCTGTAACCAGGTGAGCCAATATATACTCTCATTTAACAAGAACCAACCGCACACAGAGGCCAAAGAACGCCACTAAACGTGCTATTAACTAGATCGCCCTCGAGCATTCCCTTTAACCTAAGCTACTATTTAATTTATTAGTTCATTAACTAAAAATATTACTAAGGATTTAACTTTCTTCCGTTAAACCTATTTCTTCTATCATACCAAGATTTAGATTAGTTATACTAGGACAACTATGCGTAATTCCTCGCTCTTATTTCCACAAACCTAGTTTAGTATTCCCGGAGTCTTGCGCTTCGCAAATTATTATTAAATCTATTCCCAACACTTTAATATATTAGCTTATCACCAAAGAGCCAGTCTTCTATCCCCGTCATCAACAGCACCAGTTAGATAGTTTCTGCCAAACCCAACCGCATTAAGACAAGGCGGCTAACTTCCAGGGACGATCTAGCTAACAAGTAAAGCATCGGCCTTAAACCCAGCAGGCAAAAGCGGCCAGAATACTTCATGCATTGCCGAAATTCTATTCCCTTAATAACCCCCCGAGGACACTTGCTCTGTCTCCTGTCATCTATACAAGATGAAGAAGTGCATGACTCCTTTTCATGGCGGTTTGGTTCCCAGAGGGGCTCCTCGGTATAGCATTGTCATGGATATGAGCCAGCGGCATCCCGCAATCGCCTTGGGTCATTGTGATGCGTATTTTCTTTTTCGGTTCTACAGAATACTATCCCAAAGACTCTGGCGTTCGCTTCAGCTTCGTAATCCTCAACCAGATGAGATATTTGTCCAAGACGTCTGGTGTGTTGGCTAACCTTTGCCGACACGTCAATGATCCCATCAAGTCTTGAGCATAGTTCAAACAGCCAGTAAGAACTTGATACAGACCGAAAATACGGACATACTAATTCCTGTTCGGGATCACATCAACGAGCTGCCCCTTATCGTTGAACCGTTTGGGGCTATTCTCGCGACTAATAAGACTGAGTAACTACACGTTTCGGCTTCCCGGGGCTTCGTACTAAGCGCCTTCTTGATCAAGGCTATCGAGAATCCAGAGACTCATTGAATCAGGCTGTGGACGTTTGATATTGTGTACGCCAAGATCCACGGACGCTCATCATCATTCTTGAGCTTATCCAAACATAGGAGGGATCCCGCTCTTAGATCGCACCACTTCTTTTGTTTCAGTGGGCTGTTATCCATAGACCACGGTGACTATCATAGCGTTGTCTAATAGACTCCCTGATCGTGACTCTCCTGTGATTGTCCCCATCAAGTCCCTCGTGCATGTTCGGGTCTCCTCGTGTCTCGCGATATCGAACAGACCACGATGGTCTTCTTACCGTCAACATCTGTGAGCCATATTAAAGAGCTAATAAAGACACTAAACGCACATTTCTGATCTTGGTGCAGTTGCTAAAACCCTAATCATCTACTTCTGATACCTATCACGATCCAGTCAAGCTCTAAATATATTCTAGCTTTTATCCGTCTGGTTTTTATTAAAGATAGCATAAGTACCCTCGGCGGAACACAAGGATAAGCGCATAACGAGACGTGCAAGATCCTTTTTCATGACGCACTCATTTCTATGATGTGCGTTTTTACGAGGCGAATTCTTACGATGTGTGATTTTACGACACCTGCTTTTACGACACTTGCTTTTACGACACCTATTCTTACGAGAGCCCCATCCTTGCAACAGCGCGTTTCTACGATAGTGTGTTTTTACGACAGCTAATTTTACACCCTACTTTTGCGTGATGCGCCTGTTGAAGTGTGTTGTGGTAGTTTTGTTCTCCCCCCTCTGCTTGGCCTGCAAAGGAGTTTTCTTTACCACTGGCCTTGTAAAGGAACTTTATGACATGGCTATCGTGGTATTTCTTATATGACTTAAGGTTATCTTAATAATTGCGATCCCGCCCATCAAGTTCTCTATTGGACTCTAAGAGCCCGTTTTTACGTTTTTACGGCGGCCCATTTTCATACCCTATTCTACGACAACTCTACGACAACTGTTTTTACGATAGCGCGTTTCTATGCGATTGCGTATTTCTGTGATAGCGCGCTTTATGATAACGCGTTTTTGCGGGAGCCCTTTTTATAGCAGCCCGTTTTTAAAACACCCGCTTATAAAACACCTGTTTTACGGCAGCGCGTTTCAACGATCTAGTTATATTCTGAAGACGAGCTTTTACGAAAATCAAGCACGCCTGTTTGCCTAGAGATTGTCATGACACACATTTATTCTAAAAGATTTCCCTGATCATTATTCATAGGCATCAGTTTATTTGATTTCTTCCAAAGCTGGAATGTCAGCACTCAACTAATATGCGTAAAGCAGTCCCTGGCTAATATCTCAAATCCTCGATGTGTTCTCTCACAACGCCGAGGGCGTGCAATAAGTCAGACTCCTATTTTCGTCCGCGGTTTCGAGTTCTTGGCCGGGGATGCTAGATAACAGGTTCGGTTCTGCGATGCAAATTGCAGACCACCTTGGTGGTTACTATTTGGCTCTTTAGAAGAACTAGTACGATGGCCCATACTTCAAAGAGGGTTTGCGGAATTGTGACATAGTTGTGTCCCTGGTTCCTTAATGAGAAATGCTCTGGAAACTTCTTGTAAGATCTTTTAAAGAGCAACGGTCGTTACAAATAACGATTACTAGAAGAATCGCGCAGCAGCTTATGGAGTTGAATATCCCTGAAGCAATGGCCTCCAGAATGGCAAATTAAGGTAAGCTAATTCTACTAGTTGGCTTAGGTATATGATGCCAAATAGTTCGCTAAAAATAGTCGACACGGCGTGAGTGTAGATTCAAACGAGGTATCGCGAAGCCAGGGGAATCCAGGCCTTTGGTGTTCCCGATTTTGTTCTCCATTCCTCGCTTCAGTAACATGCAAGCAGAAACATCTTTGGCATCCTTAAAGAGATACCTATGCCATAAGCTATCTCTACAATGCTGGCATGTCAATGCTAGAGCGTCGTGCTGGACGACAAGGAAGGCAATGAACTTTCAAGGTCAAGAGGAGAGAGTGTGTGACAGAGGTGCTATGCGAAGTGCGTCACGCTGATACTCCATCAATTCAGCCTGACGGATGGGATCATATCTAGCTTGATCTTTTAGTCTTAGCCTCTACTTTGATGGCGAAATATCGGGCATCAAGCATTCTTAGGCTACCTAGCTGATGGTATGACACAAGCTGATGCTGCTGCATAGCTTTGTCAGGATCAATGCCTACCGTCACGTCAGGAACTTCAAATTTCATCTTTCCCAGTTATTTCAGAAAACAAGCCTCAAAGAAGGATACTAAGTCATCTACATATACACTATTCACGGCCATATCTACAACAGATATCCAGGCTGCTCTCACATCTGTCAGATGAGTCTTGTTTTTCGAGTTCAATTATTATATGTTTGAGTGGCAGGTGACTGCGGCCTTGGTGGTGCGCGACTTCGGGATAATACAACGCTCTATAACATCAGAGTCGATTAGTACCAAAAATAATCTCTATCTTCTTGAAGTCTGCTTCTAAAGTCCATTACTTACTCTACTCAGAGGTAATTCAAGCTCTGGGTTTCTGCAGCTGGGTGGCGGCTTCAGGTCATGGCTTTCTCGTGACGTTACCTCAAGAAGGACTTTTAGTCGGTATGGACACTAAGGTTCTGTTTGAATGAACATGGGCATGTCTTCAAGATTGTATTCAGTCCAGTTAATAGGCTCCGAGTAAGTGGTAAGCTTTTCCGTGTTTTTGTTAACGCTCGGGAAAACCCCCTACCAGTGCTGGAGACGCGATTCCACGAAGCCACTTAGCATCAAATCCGTCACTGGCACTAATTACAGAGGTAGAATTCGCAAGCGATAACTGAAGGAGCTATATTGCTTGAGACACGTCCATCGCGAGAAGGCTCTTCCGATGAAAAGGCACGCCTGTTGAATAACGTTCAGCCTCTATCAGTCTCAAACCAGTATTTAAGATATTTCAGACGCGTATAGCTCTCTTTATGCCGACTTTGACCATCTTCTGAGAATGGAACCTCAAGAGAAAACCGTGGCACATCCTTTCTGAAAACTTAGTAGATTGTGAGAAAATGCACCAACGGGGAGTCTGCATGACTCTAAACCGTCAACACTTTGACTTCAAAGGGTATTTTATATACCGTGCTATACCGAACCTCGCAGATAATAAGTAGAATATAATCCTGGATAATAGAAAACCACCTATCATTGGAAGGTTGATATCTTAAGCCCATATATCCACACATTTGCCCTCATGTTTCACTCTCAAAAGCGGTATATACTAGATTAACAATTATTAACATAAAAACGCATTACTATTCTAGCTTAATTAAGCAAAGAATAATTAATATATCACTTAAGTATAACTACTTAAGTAGTAAGGCATAAGGTTAAAGAGTTAAGATTACTTATTTAAATATAATAGGCTTAGAATGTAAATATAATAAAAATAGCTTAAGTTAAGGAGTTAAAGCTAAAATACTTAAATTAGCTTACTTAAGCTAATAATAAGTTTTAACCTTATTTAATTAAGTAGATTAATTAAGTTAGGTTTAGTTAATTACTTAATTATACTTTTACTAATTAACAAGTAAACGGCTTAACTTTTATATCTTAACTAAATAAAGTTAAGTTATTAAAGTTTTATATATTAATACCCGGGGATCTAAGTAG
>JABCKB010000626.1:0-51466 GCA_013184455.1 Fusarium continuum | reverse complement strand
ATGGAGGGGCAGAGGGGGGGATGGGATACGGCACATACTGACAACCTTGCTATGCATCTTTCTAACACCAAAATCAACGGC
Organism: Fusarium continuum; assembly: GCA_013184455.1. NCBI lineage: Eukaryota > Fungi > Ascomycota > Sordariomycetes > Hypocreales > Nectriaceae > Fusarium > Fusarium continuum. The sequence continues at coordinate 51,385 of JABCKB010000626.1, read as the reverse complement.
TGGTTTTCTTGTAGTCTTGTGAAGAGTAGTCGCCGCTGCCGCAATCGATAGGCCAGCGCTGGAACGGAGAGTGACACGTTTAAAGGTTGAGGAGAACAGTTTGGCGGTGTTGGAGGGGGGCTTTTTTAAGAGAAAAGGCGGGTGGGCTGTCGCGATTTCTTATTAAGAGCTGGAGATGAAAAGCAAGCGCCACACCATGAGACTAAAGCATCTGGTCCCGGAGTTTCTAGTGCAGGGATGGTAAAAGAAATGAAAAAATAGAGCGACTTCGGCAACGGGACTCTGAGAGGATGCACTGTCTAGACTGTATCCGTAGCCTGTAGGCACTGAACTGAACTGGACTGGACTGGAGGAGGCGGGAAACGTGGTGAGGTGTGGGGACGTGTTGATGCAATGCAATGCAGACGATGAGATGGAATCAATATTTGGAATCGAGTGGACGTTGAAGGCTGTGATTGGATCTTGGGCCCTGGTGGTGGATTTATAAGCCAACGGGAACCTTGATGTGGGGATTTCCATCCGTATGCTGGAAGCCGATGGATGATTTGCCAAATTGACCTTTTTTTTCCCTTCTTTTTTTCTTCACTTTATCTTTATCAATCATTGACTTTCCCTCGGTACCGCACAGACATGACTAATAAGCTAATCTAGGAATAATAATATGCCAGAAGCGGAAAGTAACCACTTCGGAGGTTACACTTTAAATTGATTCCTCACGACAACCCAGCTTGATCTAGACTAACTTAGTGAGGGACAAGGACAAGGGCTTCGTTTCATTATTCTAGAGCAAACAACATGTTGTTATAGTTGCCAAATCAAGGCACCCATGACAGAATTAGTTAATCTAACTATCCATTACTGTGCACTCACTCACTTTACCGCTGCCCTTCATCAGCGCCAACACTACCATCGCGTTTTCCAAACCTCGCTCCCAGCGATCCGATATCCCTCTTGAAGAACTTGCCAAAGTTACGCAAGTTCTCGTTGATCGTCGCCTTCTCCAGCCCAGTCTGCGCCGCGGTGCTCGTGCTGCTCTGACTGATATCCCTCGCCGCGCTGAGAAGCTTCTCACCTAGTGATCCGGCCTCGAACCGTGGACTCGCCGCCGAGGCTGCTGACGGGTTCATCGATCCCAGCGGGGCCGTGTTGCCCAGGCTCGAAGGTGCCATGAGAGGCGTGAGCAACGGTGAGCTGGCTACCAGTTTGTCGTTGGGCGTGCTGTCGCGGTGGATTCCAAAGAGGTCTATGAGATGCGCATGGTCCGCTTTTCGAACGCCCTTGAGGTCCAGGATCTTCTTGAAATTGGTATCTGAGCGATCCGCGATGTGAATCAAGTACGCTTGTACCAATCCTTCTGGCGGTGATGGTCGCACTTGAAGCGTCTTGAGCAGTGGATCCAGTCGGTTCATGCAATGCTGAACTCGTCGTACAAAGCTCGATGGAGGAGCATCGTGCCCAGAGAACGATGCGTGATGCATGGGCAGCTTCTCAAAGGCCTTTGTAAGTACATACTTGTCAAGCAGCATCTACAAGTCCACTCGTTAGTACACATCCTGACTCGGGCAATGGGAGTTAACCTACTTGTTCCGCGCCAACTTCGGATATCGGTCGGCATTGGATAATACTAGTGATGTACCCCGTCGCCAAATGCTCCACCAAGTTGTCGCAGAAGGCTCTGGCATACTGCTGCTTCGAGATAACTGCCAAGATCTCAGACGCCTTGCCATCGGCATGCTTGACCAGCTCTCCCACATATGAGCTCTGGTCACCGACACTCTCCATCGTGCTCCAATTAGTATTCTTCATCTCGCGCCAGACACCTTCGCAGTCAAGCTCGACAGCGCGCACAAGTGCGAGGACGGACGCACTCGCCACGCCAAGGAAGGCATCCGACTGCGAAGAAAAGTCAACTCTAGGCACGAGCTCACTGTCAATGCGCTTCTTGATGCTTTCCTCCAGCTGGTTAGTGTTGATGTGCCAAAAGTCAGCCGTGTTCAACACGAGCACAACATCCTCGAGCGGAGGGCCTTGGGGGCCACCTGACTGTAACCTGTGTAGTAAAACTTGTTGCGCATATTCATCAAGATACTTGGCCAGCGTTTTGGCTAGATCGAGCAGTCGCTCGCTGGTAGATAGCTTCGCGCATTGTGACAGCGTAAGTTTGTAGAAGTGAAACAACTCAATCGCCGAGGCAATGACAGCTTGGGGAGAAAACTCGTCATCAGGCGGTATAAGCGGCTGGCTGCGGTACTTGGGTATCATGGCTGCCAGCTGCTTGTCCTGCGAGTCAACCCACAAGCTCAAGTAGGGTTCAAACGCAACCGAGATCAGACCGTGGAAACTATGTGACTTCTCCTCGACAGAGCCGAGCGTGTCAATGCTTGCTCTTGACGAGGTCGCGAATCGTTTCTCAAGGCTCTGCTCAAAGTCCAATGTTTCCTGCAGACAGCTCAATAGTAGGTTGACATCGATCTTGTTGCCGTCCGTTCGCCGCATGCTCCGCTCCAGAATGCCCTTGAAGTCATCGCGAGTACCGTCGCAAAACGCTGCCGCTAGTGTCTCGTTGGCCCTCCAGTGTGGCGGGAATATCATGGCGTGTTCGTCGTCATGCGTCTTCATCATCCTTTTGAACCAGGCATATCGCCGGCCGATGTTGTCCAAGCTGCCTGCCTCGTCGTTCCCGCGGAAGACCTGCCGGTACTCTCGCAGCTCGGTGTTGACATACCAGTTCATGAGACGAGCCTTGGCCGAGTCCCCGAGGGCATCTATAACGAGACAAGCTTCAACAAGCGTTCCCCTCCGTGCGCCAACTTCCCCTTTGGCAGATGCCATCTCAAAGTCTTCGCAGACCTGTTCCAGGAGCTCCCGCTGCAGCTCAGCCACACCTCTGCTCAGCGTCGCGATCTGCTCGATGCTACGGTAGCTGTTGAAGTGTTTCATGAGCTGAAGAACGGCCTGCAACAGGCCCGCGCACTCTCTGTATTGGCGCGTCTTGGCCAGCCCTCTGAGCTGCTCATAGGCCGTCGTCAGCATCTGCAGCCTTTTGAGAGCCGTCATGCTGAGCGTGAGGTTTCGCTTGGTGCCATCGAGTCTCTTGATATCGGCCGTCATGGAAGTGATGTTCTGTTCCGTCTCGATCGCACGCGAGCGCACCGTCTCGATCTTTCGAAACAGCTGGGCGAGCTCAGCTTGCGCCGACTGCATGCGCTCGAGGCTCGAGTCGGAGCCATAGGCTTGGGTCGTTTCGAGGGCGGCTATGTCATTGGAGAGCGCATTTTGGTGGTTCTGTAGAGATTTCGAGACCTCGCTTATAGACGATATGGCCGATGGGTGCGAAAACAGGAGGTTGAGGTGGTCTATAGCATCGTAGTCGACTGTCGAGAAACGTTGGGGGTTAGTCGCAAAGGGATAACGGCAAGGTCCAGTTGAACCATCAACTCACCAGCGTCTAGAGCTGAAGGTTCTGGATAGTTCCCGTTCATTATAGCAGAGGCTCAATCATTGATTACTTGGGATACGCATTCCAACGATGAGTACCTTTGATGTTGTTGTTCGCTGTGAGCATGAGGAAGCTCCTTGCACGTGTCAAGTGCCATGATGTTTAAAAGCGGGCCACCCCGGATAAGCTGCCACGATACGGGAGTACTTGGATACTGTAACAGTACCTCTACCTTAGTACTGAACATGTGGCTAAAGTTGACCCCTGAGCCTCTGATTATTTCGAATCCAAACTGCGATGATAGTTTCCAGGGGGAACAAAATATTCAGCAAGGAAAATATTGGTGGAGAGGTGTTTATCAACGCTGTGAACAATCATTGCTATAATCTTGCTATCCACCAACAATGCCAATGTACGCTACTCCAGTACACAAACTCAGATGCTGCTCTGCGCTGCGCTACGTGTCCATGGATGCTATGTGCGCACACATATACTCTCTCTCTATCTCTCTCTACTCATCTGCAGGCCTGTCAAGTTCCAAACTTTCCTTCTCTTTTGAGGCTGCCTCTTTGTTCTTCTTCTTCATCGAGAAGCGCCATGTGCCCATGCGACCCTCCTTAGGAGCGTCCTTTGACCGGAAACTGCCCTGGCCCAGCGACGGGCTACTAGCCATGCTATCGTGGCTGTGGCCGAGTTGGGACGCTTCCTCGCCGAGATCGTCCGCATCGCCGATGCTAGAACGATGCTCTCCCGACATATTTTTCTCGGAAAAGGTGCTGCTGCCAGGCCCTTTCTTGAACAGAACCGAATCCTTGCTCAGCCTAGAAGACAAGGTGCTGAACTTGCTGGAACTTCCCTTCCTAAAGAGTTTCTTGACGACACTGCTGTCAGCATCCTTGTGGCCCGCGGCGTTGTTGTCCGTCGTCGAATTCGAGGCTGTCATGCCGAGATCCAAAGACTCATGAGATTCCGATATTGAGTTTTGCGTATGAACGGAAAACGTGTCGCGAGACAGTCGCGAATCTGATGGTGAGTCATCAAGATTTGAAGGCACTTCAATGGTGGGAGTCAGGACTTCCTTGCCCTTCGTGCGACCTTCCTTGGATTTGCTGCGCTTGTCCTTCTCCTTGCCCTTCGACTTGTCCTTGTCAGGGCTTTGATCCCTATCTCTACGTCCAAAAAAGGGTGTCCTGAAGGTGGGTGCCGTCGGGTTGAGGTTCCGACTGATTGACGCTCGATGACTTGGCGGACGTGAGCCAATAACACCGACCTGACTGGGCGATGTTTGAGGATTAAGTAGATCATCGTCGTCCAGAATCTCATCGTTAGCTGTTGCAAGTGTTGTTTCGAGCGCAGTCGGAGCTGCACCAAGTGAAGGTCGGCGAGAAGGGTTCCTTGAAGACCAACGCCCTTCGTTTGGTGACCAAACTCGGCTCTTTGCCATCATGGAAAAGTCCCCCGGGATGTTCCAGATAGAGCCACTATCAGTCGAGGGTCGAGGAAGATCGGTAGATGCAATCGATGCGGGTCGCGAGTCTGGCGAATCCTTGTCGCCTGTCAGAGCCCCAGCACTGCTTGCAAATGGGTTAAGTCTTCTAGCAGAGAATGGCCTGGAAGCGGGCATCATGCTTGACCTGCTGGGTTCGCCCCCAGAATGTCTGTTCATCCAAGAAAAGCTGATCCTGCGCTTGTTGCCGGGCATATCGTGATCATCGGTGCTTCTTGGAAAGGATTGACTCTGTCCTGCCTTAAGGGAGCCAATTGCAGGTCCTTCGACGTCTGCTGGTTTTGGCCCCCTGCTTCGCTGAAAGTTAGAGAGGAGGTTAGATAGCCTGTGACTTGGCGCGAGAGGCGGCTGCTGAGGAGAAGAGTTGAGATTCAGCGAATGCGAATCCACATCATTGTATTGCGGGAACGGTAAGTTCTGTGACGAGCCTTGAGGGCTGGAAAACATATTCAAAGAGCGTCCATCTGATGACAGTGGGGATTGCGGGTTATCTTCCTCGGCAGCTGTAACGGATTCTGGCAAGAACTGACTTGGGAGGTGCTCCTCAGCATCCTCAAACGTCTCATCAAAGATACCCGAAGGGAGAAGAGAATGAGCAGTAGGACTGAGCGGCCCCGCATTTGCTCTGAAGTCGGCTTCCGACTGGTGATCATCGGCATTGTCGGCAGCGTTATGGTCCATGAATAATATTTGGCCAAATCCTGCTCGGCTGAAGCCAGTTGAGAACGAGTCGTCAGGGTGGGCGAAGTGATTAGGCGGCGGCGACAGGTTGAGATGGGATAGAGAATTGACGTTCCCACCATCTCGGTTATCCTGAGAAACTACTGCAGGTTCAAATTCCATAGCAGTAGGATCTGGTTGGCTGCTGTAGTAAAGTCCCAACTGCTGCTGCTCTTCCTTGAGATAACGGATGTGTTGATCCAGGTTATGGAGCTTCTTTGTTTCCGCAACCAGCTGATTGTGCAACTCCTTTCTCCGAGCGTCCCATTCTTTGCGTACGGTATTGTCGTTCTCCTTCCACTGTTCGTCATCACCACCTGGAAGTTGTTCCCGCGCTGCCTTGAGATCTTGGAGTTGCTTTCCCTTCTCCCTGAGCTCAGCTTCCAATTCGGCACACTTTTCCTGCAATTCCGCATTAGAATCATCAAGTTCCTGGCCATCTTGGTCTCGCTTAGCTTCCAACTCTTTCTTCTGGGCCTCGAACCCTTCTCGCTCTTTCTTCATTCGCTCCATCTCATTCTCAAGCTTGGTAGTAGTATCTCGGATCTTGGACTTCTTATTTTCCTTATCCTTCAGCTGTTGTTCCTTTCTTGCCCGCTCTTTCTCCGCAGTTCGCATCTGCTCCATGGTCGTACGAACGCTGGCCTTGAGCTGCGCGGTCTGCTCCTCCTTCTCTTTCAGAGCCTGTCTCTTAGCATCCTTTTCCTGTTTGAGCTCCTCCTCCTGCTGCTGAAGTTCAGTCTCTTCTTTGGCATATTGGGCAAGTGTCTCGTCAACTTCTTTCCTAGTCGACTCAAATCGGCGGTTCAGCTCGTCGAGTGACAACTCCGGGCCATCTACTGGTGGAAGCTTGATCTGAGGTTGGTCCATACTAGCAACGGACGGTGAGTGTCGTCGATTGACCGTATTTCGTCGCTGACTTGGGCCGGAGGCACTGACATCGGACGTAGACGCGTTGTTGCCGTCAAGCACGGGAGCCGCCTCGACAGATGGCACCGGAGGTTTCTTTTGCGGATCGGAATCGTCGTCTTCGTCGCCGTTTTTCAGATGAGGGTGGTCATTGTTGGTAAAACTGGTAGGCATACGTGAGTTACCCAGCTGAGGTCTGCCATCTCTTCCGAAAGTTCTAAGACGTAAAACTTGACTGCCAGCCTGGAAGTTGTTCGGGCCGACAGCAACGACCCGGATATTGTAAAAATGATCTGGCTTTAAGCCTGTAACAGTAATTGCGACTTCATTTCCAGGTGAATCGCCAACTATATGTGAACCACGTTAGCCAGGTTCTGGTACATTGCCGCCAAGCGGAAGCCCGAGATATATCTCGACAGAAAGACCGACCATGAACGCCGTTGACTTGGATGGTGTATTTTTGTACCGGCCGGTTACTGGTCGGGCGAGTCCAGCTCAAAGTAGCAGCATCGGATCGGATGCCAGCAAGGGAGACGTCGGGAGGCTCAGGTACATCGACCCCGAGGATATTGATTAGATCAGGAACAGGTTTCCATAGCGTCTGCCACGAGCGATGCAGTAGCCTTGAAGTAAAAAGGGTCAATGGTCAGCGCAGGCTCAGCCGAGGAGTAGGGTTGTCGGGATTGCTCAAGACGGAACGAGGGGCAGATCAAAGGGAAGTCTCGGGACTCACCAGACGACGGCACCGAGTGTCAAGACCATCCTGAAGTGATGGATCAAAAGAACATGGATGCGGAAATCCAGCAACGCTTCGATCGTGGCGGGGGATACGTGCTCGATCAGACGGCGAGGGTCGACGAGGACGGTGAGGCTGCAGAGCAAGGCGTAGAATAGGGCCTTCTGGTAGCTGGCGCGTGGGCTATAGATCCACCAGAAGCCAAGTACGCTGAGGATGAGAGTGGTCAAGACGGGCAACTCCCATGACATGTTCTCAGCGCGGTCCCAGTCTTGGAAGATAATGATGCTTTCTTCAAGACGGACCCAGGCGTCTCAAGAGTCCAGGTGTCGTGTGGGATCCTTGAGGCTGATGCCGGTGCCAGCAGTGGGTGAAAAAAAAGGCGGGCATGGGCTTAGGCGTAGGCGTAGGCGTGGACATGGGCTTGGAGAGAATGCGTGGTCGTCGGCATTGGGTGGAGATTGGAAGGTCTGGCATTGGTCGTTGTATGGTTGCAGCACGCAAATTCTCAGCCACAGGGCAAAGCTCCTTTCTGCGGAGATACAGTGTTCTTGAGCCATGTGCACCGTGCCTTGCATCTCTTGTGGTCGTGAAAGCGCTTTCATTTCCATTGCATGTTGCTGTTGGTGGGCAATCCAACATGGACGATGCGACGGTTGTCACTGTTTTCGAGTGCACTGTATTGGGATAACCGTTTTGCCACGAGTTTTTCTTTCATGCATTTAATCAAAGGATGCGAGACTGCCATGCACATGCGTTGAGAGTATGATCTGTCCCCACGAATTGACTCCATTGGAAATTCGAAGGCAATCTTTAACAACCCAACGGATAATTTGGTATTAACGTTTACACGATTGTTATCGTTGGAATGCGCTCGCGAACCAAGCGCGATACTAGCGTTGACAAATTGGAAACTGTAAACGTCAATGGTGATGTTTGCGGCGGGTCTTCCATGATCAAGGCGGAAGACACGATATGACTGACTTTTTCAACGGCCATCTTTAAAAACCTGTCTCCACGATATTGTCATCGGGGCGTATTTAGGGTTTCTGCCGGTTTGCACCTTGCAGATAACGTGTAAAGGCGATTTCCATGAGGTAACATTGGAACCACAACACCAAAGATTCTTAACAGGCAAGTCATTGAAATCAACATTGATTGCCTAGAGCAGAATCCGTATCATCAGTCGGTAGAGAAAAACAGGCAGATCTGACTTGGGCATTAACATCTTATCCCACTTCATGGGGATTTCTGTGTAAAACTGATCTATGAACTCAAGAAGAACCCTCGTTACCACCAATAGCCGGCTTGGCAGCCCCAACAAGTGCCGGGAGGTCGCCTCAGATTCAGCTTTCAGCGCTTCCTTTCTCTGTCTAGTGCCCGTGCTCTTTCAAAAAAAGGGCATCAGCCTAAGTTAGGTAATCCGAGGCTTACTCGACTGGTGCTGCAACCCTTTCTGTAAGCATGTGAAGTCGTCTACACCGAGCTAGACAACGCAGTGTTTTCAATCAGGTCGCATTTTATATATCATCAATCCGTAATTCAGACAAACCTCTTTTTTATACCAAGTCGTTCATAGATTGTCTTTGCTTCCAGGAACAGTTCAAACTATTCGGAACTGGCAAGTTGCAAACACAGGCTTCGATCGATCAATGACATCAACATCGCATCGGCAGAGCGACATGGGCCGTAATATCGTACTCTTGGCGAGAAGACTAGACTGGGGATAAATACAAGGATGAATGTACCCTCCAGAATAAATATTCAGGAAATCAGAGCCGTAGGAATATCACCACCTGGTTTACCATGTGCTTGGGCCGCGGTTCGCTCACCAATCTCCACCGATGCCTTACGATATAGTCTTTAGAGTAGCTAGTACTTGTGAGATACTACATCACAAACTGGATTCACGAGGTTTGGGTGAGTGCTATCTAATGCGAGAGTATTATCGGTGTTTATGACCGGCGAGTTCGATTTCCCATCTTGAACATGTACAGGGTAGTTATGAGTTATGATCAAGATCAAGAGGCTTATCTTATGGTCTTCTGTGTCCAATCCATCTCCCGAGTGGTTTTGGTTCTTTTCAATTCTATGCTCATGCACACATCCTAGGAATGGTTCCCATGCCGTATGGATCCCTGATGACTGCCTCGGTTGATTCTGAGCGGTCAAGAGAGCGTAAGTTGATCAAATTATGATGGATGGATAATACATGTGAGCTTTATGGGCAGGGATTAACAGAAGGTCACCCTGAGCGAGGGAATCAGTCACTATAATAAAATCACTCGGATTCCGTTCTCGAGTAATTTTAGTAGCCAATTCGAGTCACGTTTATTACCAAGAAAGGCGGCCGTTGTCCGTCAGACGGTGGCTATAGATGCGAGCTGGCGAGGTAGCTAAACGCGCGACTAGACGGAGCAAAGCTACCGAGAGATGAATTAATAGCCATGATCTACGGTGAGATTTATTGAACGTAGCACGCATGGTCTCTATTACAACATGGGTTAAGCCAAGTATGCATACATCCTTCTTCCGTTGAACAAAGTCATGATGATATCCCTGCAACCCTGCCTACATACTGTACTGCTGTAGCCTATCCAGACTGTCCAATTACCAGCAACCATGTTAGTTGATGATAGAGTTGAGAGCACCAGAATCAACATTCACGAATGACGCGTTCAACTAAACAAATACCTGTCAAACAGGCTGTAAAGTCCTGTAACAAGACCAAGGAATATCCGAAAACCGAACGATTCAAGTACCAAGTCGGCAACTTGTCCGCCTGAGCCGTTCATGTGATAAATTCTGCTGGGGGCATCCATCACGATTCTGGTGGACGTCTCGACCCCTGTGAGCTGGGGTAGACAGTAGCGGCATTGTACTGGGTACTGCGGCGGGCCATGTTGGGCGTCCCGGGACACCCCTCAACGTCCTGTACCTTGACAGCGACTTTCGTCATCCTTGGGCTTACTCCGTACAGGCTGCTTTGTTTCTAGGTGTGCTTGCTGTGACACCAGACGGGAGTAAGACGCCGCCTCATCTCCATGTATCATAACTGCATATTTCCGTTTCTTTCTTTGTAATTTACTTGCACCTCGCAATCCCTCCTTTGTTTGTTGCTTTAAATGTTCAGCTTTTTCCAACGAAAACATTTCTCCGAATCTCTGGTGACGTCTTCACCTGATCGATCTAACTGTTTGGACTGGGGTAGAAGAAAAAAAAAAAAAGAGGCCCGCTCTCACAAGCAAGCGTTCCTTTGTACCCAGTACCTCCGTCCATTGCTTTGCGCTGCTCTCTTAAGCTTAACCCACCTCGAACCAAGCTGCTCCCCAACAATCTTCATTCCATTCCATATCTTCTATCTCACCTTTAGAATTTCGACTACATACCTCTCGCTTTTCGTACGCCTTACTTCCCCCTCTATATCCAGATAAACTTCTATAGGGCTCCGGGCTCTCCCATCTTCTGCAGTTACATCGTTCCTTGGATGCTCGGTCAGCATAATCGAGGCCTTCGGATCGTCGTCCAACATATCCGCGACAAACCGCTTCTGTCACTCCAACTTGCGACCAACATCGACAAGAGAGCGAACTTCATTTTACGACGTCCTCTGCCGTAAGGGGCAAGATGCAATACGTCCGCGGTCTCAGCGAGTCGGTCTCGACAGCATGGAATTCAATCAACCCCGCGACGCTTAGCGGTGCTATTGATGTCATCGTCGTCGAACACGAAGACGGTTCCTTAGTTTGCTCCCCGTTCCACGTACGATTTGGAAAGTTTTCCCTTCTACGGCCCTCGGATAAAAAGGTCGAGTTCAAGGTCAATGGCGTCAAACAAAGCTATTCCATGAAGCTTGGTGAAGGCGGCGAGGCCTTCTTCGTTTTTGAGACCACAGACAACATTCCCCAGTCGCTACAGACGTCGCCTCTCGTTTCTCCCGCCTCCAGTCCCGCGAGCAGTCCACCACTCAATCCCGAACAGTCGGATGCTGGTTTGCAGGAGCCAGAAGCATTCGAACTTGATGCATCCGAGTCCAAGCCTCGACGACCGCCACCTGCTGTTCTCTTTAAGAAGGGGAACAATAATGGTATGTAGACATGTCTCTCCCAGCAAGCGTAGACTAACGACAGGGCAGGCTTGATCACACCTCTTTCGACTTCGCCAGAGTTGTCCAGTGTCCGCCCAGCGTCGACGTCCGGCGACTGGTCGATAAACGCAAACCGACCGCATAGCGACGACATTCTCCGACATAGTGCTCGAAGTCAAGGTTTAGATGGGCACAGTTCTGCCGATGACGAAGAATATGTTGCTTCTGAACGGTCTTCTAGCCCTCCACCTCTGCACCCCAGCGAGGCGCTTGAACGGGCCAAGGCCCTGTCCAAGGGCCTGTCTGCCGCAAGCATTCCCACCAAAATAACCGATTCAGGCGACCTGATGCTTGATATGACTGGATTCAAGGGCAACGAGGAGGATATTCTCCGGGCCGAGATTCTTGCTCGCCAGATTCTTTCTGAGGAGCTAGATGGAAACTACGACATTGGCGCACTCTTCGGCTTCGATGAGCAGGGAAACTTGTGGATATACAGCAGTGAGGAGGCTAAGCAGGCTGCTATGAACAAGACCATCGAGGCGTCGCTGCAGTCGCATCGTCGGTCTACTGCAGCCGATGCTATCTCAGATCCAGGATACCAGAGTGACAGTAGTGATGCAACCGCTGCGCCCATTCCCTTACATCGACGAACCGAGTCCGACGCTGGTCCTATGAACTTACAAACTCCCCCTCGCACGCCGCCGGGCTCTTCGGGCCACGCAGGAGACCCTAACAGGAATTACGCAAAGACCTTGCGGTTGACTAGTCAGCAGCTCAAGGACCTCAAGCTACAACCAGGCGGGAACTCGATGGCTTTCACTGTTAATCGAGCTACCTGCACTGCAAACATGTATCTCTGGAAGCATGAGACACCCGTTGTCATATCTGACATTGACGGTACCATTACCAAATCCGATGCCCTTGGCCATGTGCTGAACATGATCGGCCGTGACTGGACACACTCAGGCGTCGCCAAGCTATACAGCGATATCTCCGCCAACGGTTACAATATCATGTATCTCACTAGTCGATCCGTCGGCCAGGCCGATACTACAAGAGCCTACCTGGCTGGTATCGTGCAGGATGGCTACAGAATGCCTCCAGGGCCGACAATTCTGTCACCAGATCGAACCATGGCTGCGCTGAGGCGAGAGGTATATCTTCGAAAGCCTCACATATTCAAGATGGCTACTCTCCGAGACATTCGAAATCTGTACGGCCCAGACCGTACCCCCTTCTATGCTGGCTATGGAAACCGTTTGACCGATCAAATTTCTTACCGGACCGTCGATGTCCCGCGAAATCGCATCTTCACAATCAACTCCAATTCCGAAGTGTCTCTGGATCTCTTGACTCTTAACAAGCTCAAGATGAGTTACGTGAATATCAACGAAGTCGTTGACCATTACTTCCCTCCTGTGAGCACGCTGGTAAAAGGTGGCGGCGAGGAGTATACGGACTTCACGTACTGGAGAAATGATCCTCTCGCCATTGCCGACTTTTCGGCAAGCGAGAGCGATAACGACGAGGACGATGACGATGACAACGTGCTAGGAAGGCCTACCAGCGAATATGGGGATGATGAAGAGGAATACGACGACGAAGAAGATGGCGAAGACGATGAAGACGTGGACGAGCTTGGTGAAGCACTCGCCGACAGTTACATCTCCCGTACATCCATGGACGAATTCGCCGAAGCCGCAAGTGTCTTGGGCGGCAGCGTAGATGAGGAGAGCTTGAAGGCGTCTATGACGCGCGACTTGCAAGAGGCCGACGACGGAGATGACGAAGATGAAATTTACGAAGATGGCAAGGAAGGCCACGAGGAGGAAGACGAAGGCGGGGACACCTCCGACGCTGGAACGGCTGCTATCTCTGGACAAAGGCGCCGAGCTAGCCTCAAAGAGGACGTTCTCGCCCAGCACATCACAGGGGTTGGTCATCTCTCTAAAGAGAAGTGAAATGAAGTGAAGGAAAGCTAAGTATCACGAACAGGCGGCCGAGGCTGTTGCTGTTGCGCCCAACAAACAGTAAGGCGTATCGGATTCATAGGGGTTCTGTTTAGGTTGTGTTCAGCTTGATATTCATAGACAAAGCGATGTTGGTATCGTAACGGTTCGGGATTTTTAAGTTGCACACAAAGTGCAGATGGAAAGGAGGAGATGAAGAGAGGGGTTTCAGGCATATTGGTGCATAGCGTGGCGTTTAGCATTTCGTTGTACTTGTAGTGATCACATTATGGCATGCTGTACAGACAAAAGCGTTTGTTTGTTGTTTGACAGGCGAAGATACTACTTGAGCAAATCCTGCGTTTTTTTTTTAACCTAGAGCTCTGGTGGCGTATTAAACCGCAAGATTATGTGCGTGTTTTGACACCACGTCTATTCCCAGGTCCAAAACCCCTATCCTAAGAGAAATCACACCTGTCCTCTACATACGCCATTTTCAGTTTCCCAATCTACTGTTGCTTCAGGTAGTTAAGTCGGATTTCCACTGCCCTCCTGTGAGCCTCGAGCTCCTCGACCTTGGCCAATTGCATAACGGCAGTACCAACGTTCTTGAGGCCGTCGGGGGTAAGGTTAGAGCTTGTAATGTGTTTCTGGAATGAACCCAGATTGACACCAGAGTATTGCTTAGCAAAACCGTAAGTAGCTGCGGCAGAAGTTAGTGGCAATCATATCACAAGCTGAAGAGGGAACTTACGCAAGGAGTGGTTGACACCGGCGGAGTAGTCGCCAACACTCTCGGGGGTCCAGTGGCCGATAAAAACGCTGCCGGCGTTCATAACCTGATCGACAGCCTTCTCGGCATCCTTGATTTGGAGGATGAGGTGCTCAGGGGCATATTCGTTGCTGATGCGCATGGCCTCCTTGATGTCCTTGACCTGCACGGTGACGGAATGAGCAATAGAACCCCGAACGATATCAACACGAGGAAGCGCTACGGCTTGCTTGTGAACCTCATCTTCGATAGCCTGGAGCTCCTGTTCGTTGAGGTCAACAGCAATCAAGATAACCTGGCTGTCAAGACCGTGCTCAGCTTGAGAGAGCAGGTCGGAGGCAACGAAAGCTGGGTTGGCATCCTTGTCGGCAACAACAAGAACCTCTGAAGGTCCAGCGGGCATATCAATACCAACACCAGCATTGGTGTCGTTGCTAACATGCATCTTGGCCGCAGTCACGAACTGGTTGCCAGGTCCAAGGATCTTGTCCACCTTTGTTACGCTCTCAGTGCCGTAGGCCAGGGCGGCAACAGCCTGAGCACCTCCAGCCAAGACAATGCTCTCAGCACCAACCTTGTGAGCGACGTAGACAATCTCAGGGGTGATGCTGCCGTCAGATCGAGGCGGCGAAGCAAAAACAATCTTCTGGCAACCAGCAACCATGGCTGGTACACCAAGCATCAGAGCAGTGCTAGGGAGAACGGCAGTTCCGCCGGGAATGTAGAGGCCGACTCTCTCAATCGGTCTCGAGAAGCGACTGCAAACGATACCGGGCATAGTCTCGACCTGGAGAGACTTCTCCTCGTTTTGGGCAGAGTGGAATCTTCGGATGTTCTCAAAAGAGACATCGATAGCCTCGATGGTCTCAGGGGAGATGTCCATGAGCTCCTTGGGGAAGGGAGCCTTGAGCACAGGAGATGTCAAAGAGGTTGCCTTCTCGAACTTGTGGGTGTAAGACAAAACAGCCTTGTCACCGCCGGTCCGCACCTCCTCAATGATGGGCTTGATGATCTTGAGAATAGCATCAGGAGACTTCTGCGAAGGCCTCTTTAGCTTCTCCACGAGGTCAGCCTCGGAGATCTTCGAAGAATCGACTCGCTCCATTGCGATACGCCCACCAGCCGACTTCTCAGCCGGCGATTGTGATGGCTTCGTAGGGGCAGTCTCGGTCTTAATACCCTCCTTCTCAGCCCACTTGCCCTTGGCGTTACCGGCTCTTCTCTTGACCTTGAGGCTCTTGGCGTCCAAGTTGGCCTCAATGTCAGCGAGGCTGACGCCAGCGCCAACAGCCTTCGTCAACGCGAAGTAAATGAGATCAGCCGCCTCAAAGGCAATGTTCTCCTTAGTCTTTCCATCGCAGAGCTCCTCTGCCTCCTCCATGATCTTTGCTCGGAGGAGCTTCTCATCAGAAAACAGGCGAGCAGTGTAGGAGCCTTCAGGTGCAGACTCCTTTCGGGACTTGAGCGTTTGCTCTAGCGCAGAAATGCCGTTGAGATCTCCAAAACATCCGAACTGTTGTAAGTGGCAGAAACGACCCTTTTGGTTAACCACAAACTTGAGAGTGTCATTATCACAATCAAGACCAATTCGCAACAATTCCTGGGTGTCGCCAGAGGTGAGACCCTTCACCCAGAGGCCGCGCTTACGGCTCTGGTATACACCGGCTTGTGTTCGAAGCGCCTCCAGAATACTCTCCTCACTCGTGTAAGCGAGACCCAAGGCAATTCCAGCATCATCAGTGACCACGGTAGGGATAAGGCCGTCAGCTCGATCAGATTTCCAGTATGAAGCGATAATCTTTGATAACAATAGTCGGCTCGAATCGTTCTTATCGGTGGTCAGTTCTGTAGAGGGAATAATTGGAATGGCGTTGGATTTCTTGGCCAACTCGACGAACTTTTCGATATCGGTCTTGGGGGCGGGCTTGAGGTAAAGACTCTTGACCTTCTTGGCCTGGGCATCCTCGACAAACTTGTCGACATCGCTTGAGGAGATGTCGAAATCCTTGACCAACAGACCATTATCTGAAACCGCGGAAAGATCGAGGGTAGAGACGGCCGGGATAACTCTCGCGCCATACTCGGTGTACTCTGAGTAGGCCTCCGAGGCTACGAAGATGGTTCGCACCCCGCTATCTAGCAAAGCAACGACATCGTCAGGGTTACTGAGACTTGTGGCGTCCACGTGGACATTGGTGCCAGCGCTGG
The DNA here is from genome assembly GCA_013184455.1 of Fusarium continuum. NCBI lineage: Eukaryota > Fungi > Ascomycota > Sordariomycetes > Hypocreales > Nectriaceae > Fusarium > Fusarium continuum. Next base: position 35,055 of record JABCKB010000626.1, on the reverse strand, counting down.
GGCGACCCCAATTCTTGGAAGCTGTCTCGTAGAAGGGAGCTCCCAGAAGAGAAACCTCTTGACGGCTGAGGCCATCGTTGGCGGCTTGATCGTTGGGACTGGCAACGCTCACTAGGAACGGTAACGGGAGAGTCGTCTCCATGTTGTAGTGAGCTAGACAGATCGAATTGGTGTTGAAAAGAGTCAAATGTCTGTCATGTAAATCGTCAAGGTGATGTTGTTTATGAGTCAAGACCGATCACCCGAGAAAAAGTTGAGGTAGTGACTGAGTCCTCCTGCATCGGCAGCATGTGGTGGGGCATCTTTGCCCCTCCATCATTCTTTCCTGCCAGAACAACCTCGAAATCCGGCTTGCGTTAGTGGATGAGATTTAAGGTGTGGTCTGTGCTCATATCGCTGCTTATCTCGGATTATCAGGGCCTCCGAAGTGTTACAACGCCCCAACCACGCAGCATGCAGCTGAACTATCGCAAAGGAAATATATAGAAATCCAATAAGCTATCGGCTTGGCACATTGACCTCTACTGAATCCTTACCGAAATTTGGCATGCCAATCTCGAAAAACGCCATTCATTACCTTCCACTCGAACATTGAGAGCAAACGCATCACTTTGCTTTGCCAGGCACGAGACCCGAATGCGAGGCGCGCAATTACCTTGAGTTCACAACCAGTCGCATCCCAAATACCTATTCCGAAACGCTACAACATCATCAAAGATGGCATCAAGCCAACCTCAGACAAATGGGGTCCCGGCCTCATCAGCCGGCACCTCGCAGACGGTACCAAACACACAAACAACTGCCGCCTCCTCCAGTCAACCCGCAAGCGCCGCCTCACAGAACGCTCCTCCTGCTGCTGCCCCATCGACGGCCGCCCCTCGACCACGCGACTCTCGCCTCATCGAGCTCCTCTTAACGTCGCAAGGCGTCACTGCTTACGAGCAGCGCGTCCCTCTTCTACTTCTCGATTTCGCCTACCGCCATACGTCCTCTGTGCTCAGCGATGCGCTACATCTTTCTGGCGACCCATATGTTACACATGCAGGCTCTAAGCCATCAGCAAATGCTGGCGCTATCTCGGCACCCGCAGGCGACGCTGTAGTATCAGCTAACGCAGTCAAACTCGCCATTGCTGCGCGACTCAGCTACCAGTTTCGCGGTGGAAACGCCGGAGGAGGTATCAGCAAAGACTACATGCAGGAACTGGCGCGCGAGCGGAACAAGGTGGCACTACCAAAGATTGTGCCCAGCGAATGGGGTGTCCGACTACCAAGCGAGCGGTTTGTACTTAGCGGGACGAGTTGGGGCCTCAAGGATGTGTGGGATGAGGAAGAGGACGAGGAAGAAGATCAAGGAGGTGATGCCATGGAGGGCATCGAGGGCCCTGAGCCTGAAGATGTCGGAGGCGATGGTGTGGAGGGTGGCACGGTGGAGGACATGTTCGGCGAGGATGTCGATGAAGAAATGGCAGAGGAGGGCTAGGTGTCCGTCCTGCCAAGCAACGGACATGTACATTACGGAAAACATGTGAACGGTGTTAATGGCGTTCGGATCAACGTGAGCAGTGGGTAATCGATACCTGCTCGGTGGGGGGGTTAAAAGATTTGCCCATGCTCAAGCAGTGCTTCTGGCATCCAGATAGACAATCTCGATAATGCCGTGATATTTTTTTCTTCAACATTGATATGCCCAGAATGGCGGACTCGTCTCCAAATGCTTCCGATGCTCTTTTCGTGGTTTAAGGACGAAATAGAATATAGCGCTGTTTTGTTATTAAAGTGGCAGTGTCTTTGACAGATCATTATAAAGATAACAAATGCTTTACGACTACAAGTCTCGTGAATACAAATGGCAGTACAGTCAAGACACAATTATCACAACTCCATGTTACCTAGTATGAACAGAGGAAATCTTATGGTACACTAGGCCTGTAAACGGTATCTCATACACTCTATACCCTGGTCTCGATTTTCAAAACCCCACTAGCCGTCTCTACCTTAAAACTTGGGCTTCATGGTGTTGCGGAGTCTCTGGTAGTCGAAGAGAGCCTCGATAGTTCCCACAGCGCTGACAGCAATATCCCGGTCCCAAAGTTTTCGGTTGGCAAAATCCATGATGTCCTTCTCAGTGATGGCATCAATCTTGCGCTCAATCTCGTTGGGGGCCATGCGGCGGCCAGTGGTGACGAGCTGTCGGCCAATGTCCTCGGCAACGGCGGTGGTGCCGTCGAGGGACAGGAGGAGGGAGGCCTTGAGTTGAGCCTTGGCACGCTCCGTCTCTGAGGCGCTGACGTTGGTGCAAAGGCGCATCCACTCGCGGATGGCGAAGTGGACGAGGTCGTCAACTCGGTCAGGCTTGTCGGAAACGAGATAGATACCCCAGAGACTAAAAAGGTCAGTTATGGTAAAGCAATGTGCAGAATATGATAAACGTACCCAGTGTCGTTGTAGCTGGTGGAGAAGCTCATGAAGCTGTTGGCGAGATCATGCTTGTGGACCCAGCCGCTGAGCTTGCTGCCCTGGTGGGGAGCCTGGCCAACAGCCTTATCGTAGTTGCCGACGATAGCTTGGGCAACGAGGGCAGTGAAGTAGTCCTCAGAGTTCCAGCTGACACCCTCGACGGCGAGAGCAATGTTAGCAGTGGGCATGCCATCGTCTCGGACACGGACATCAGAGCCCATAAAGTCAGCCTTCTGCTTGGAGCGGAGGTAGGCGCTGTTGTGGGGGCCGCTGGCAGGAAGACTGGCGAAGTGCTTCTCGGCGAGCTCGACCAGCTGCTCGTGGGGGATACCACCGGCACCAACAAGAACCATGCGGTCAGCAGTGTAGTTGTTCTTGATGTAGTCAGTGAGCTCGGTTCGGGTGATGTCGCGGATGTTCTGGCGAGGGCCGAGGATGGTGCGGCCAAGGGGCTGGTGCTGGAAGGCAGTAGCGTGGAGGTGATCGAAAACAACCTCCTCGACCTGCTTCTCAACCTCCTCGGACTCTCGGAGGATAACGTCGCGCTCACGCTCGATGGCGGACTCCTCGAGCTTGGAGTTCTGGAGAATGTCGGAGAGGATGTCGACGCACTGGGGAACATCGGAGTTGAAAGCCTTGGCGAAGTAGACGGTGTTCTCGCGCTGGACGAATGTTAGCATCATTATATCCCGTATCCCTTCATCCGACTGACCGAAGTATAGGCGTTCAGGTGGCCGCCCATGTTCTCAATCTCCAACTCCAATTGCTGCTGGGTTCGCTTGGCGGTACCCTGATAACATTGTTAACGATGGATCTCGCCCAATTGACGGGTTGTCGAACCTTGAAAGCGAGATGCTCGAGGAAGTGTGCGGTACCGTTGGTCTCGTCAGTCTCAGCGCGAGAACCGGCATCGATCCAAACGCCGACGGTTGACGTTTGCGCGAAGGGCGAGTGCTCGGTAGCGACCTATTATTAGGCGGATCAGGAGGACATTCCGAAGTGGTTGTCGAAGCCAATTGACTTCGGGATATGATGCTCACAGTCAATCCATTCTTGAGAGTTGTGGTCTGGGTCTTGCCGACGGTAGAGGGAGTGGCAAAGCCTCGTGTGAAAGGAGCGGCGGCCGAAAGACCAGCACGATTTCGCAGACCTCGTGAGATGTTCAAAGCCAGTCTCCGGGACGCCATGACGCAGGTTTGGAGGGTCGACGCTGAATTGAGTGGTTTGATGAAATCTTTCGATCTGGCTCGGCTAGAAGCTTTACTGAGATAATTTGCAGCCTGAGCAATTAGGCGGAGGGCTTAGTCATTCCGACCGTCCCCGAATCAGAGCGACCCGAAACCAAGGATGGATCCAATGAGAGGCTCTCATTACTAACCACTGCTAACTCCACTCAATGTCCACTCCTAATTCAACGCCTGTCCTTTTTCGTCTTTGCCAGCTGTACATAGGTACTAAAGTCTAGGTAGCTCACAACAATGTGCGAATGGTAAACATTTGACCATTACCCAGCATGAACACAATGCTGATGTGATCGTATGACCGTTACGAATTGATCCTCACATTTTCAAAAACCGAAACGTCATTTACGAAAATTTTGGCTTCAAGCTCAACTCGCTGCCTAAATAAACTCATATCTACTTCAAAGTCTGCTCCTCTTGTCCTTGTTCTTGTTTCGTTGCGATGCCGTCTGACAATTACGACTTTGGCGAGGTCTTTCAGGCAATTTACATCGCCAAACAGAAGCCTGCTCCTCCTCCGGTTTCTGAAGACATGAAGGTTGTTTTGCAGAGCTTTCCGCCTTTGGGGAAAGTCACCTCAGTTTCGAGTAAAAGCCACACTTTGACCGCTGTTCTCGAGACACCCAAAACGCGTGCCACTGAGCCTTGGGAAATCTCGGTATGGCATTCAGTAGACGGTTCAGACTGGAAGGACCTGAAAGCGGTCTCCGTCGAAGAGTCTTCTGGTCCTCAAACTTTACAAACTCTGCCTGATTCTATGTCTCGTTTCTATTTCACGTCGACCTTCTCATTTGAAACATCTGTGCAGTATACTCTCAAGTTTCGTCACAGCCCAGATGCCGACTGGAGATGGATACGCGATGAACAGGGCCTTAATGATGGCTTGATTGTCAATTTCACTGCCGGGGTTTCGTCTAGCAACCTGTCCGATCTCGTTCCTGATCTCAACTCCGAGGAGTGGACCCTCAAGTCGTGCTTGAGCCAGTCGCCTGGAACCTCACTCTGGTCGCTTGAAACCGTCATTCCGCCTGCCAATGGCGACGATTCAACATACAGAGATATTACGATCGGTACACCTTGGGGCTCTTTTGCAAGGTGAGTGCAATCGCTGGATACAACGGCAAGTAGGAAAGCCCTAGCAGCCATCTTGTCTGACCGGATATAGATGGTTTTCCCTTGTCCGGCTATGGTCACCCTGGCTTGCTCCTCGTCACGGAAAGTCAAACTTTTCCCTCGACAAAGATGGAGTTCTCTGTTCTTTCTTAAGCCCTCTAGGCAAGAATCTCGTGTTCCTTGCGATTAGTGGTATCGGCAATGTCTTACCAGTTTTTCGAAGCGAGCCAGACGGCAAACTCCAGGTTCATGTAAGTTATGCATGGCATGGCCTTATTCGTTTTCTGACTCTGTAGGCCCGAAATGACGGTCTTTCGGAGGAGAAGGCTATCATTCTTGTCTCGGAAAGTGACAATTTCGACTGTGCTGTTGCTTCTGTGATGTATCATGCTAGAAACTTGGTTGCAGGAACGAAGCAGGCCAGTAATGAATGGTCTCAAGAGCTATCTGCCTTGGCGGATGACTTCAAGCCGGAGTGGCTGGAGTACTGGTTTGATGGGCTCGGATTTTGTGCGTTCTTAGTTGTGTTCATGTTTGACGAACCAATTAACGGACTAACACTTCACAGGCACATGGAACGCTCTGGGTCAGCGACTGACAGACCAGAAGATATTCGATGCCTTAGATAAGTTGGGCGAACATGACATCAAGGTATCAAGTCTCATCATTGATGATAACTGGCAGTCGATTGATTATCTTGGGCCCAGCCAGTTTCAGCATGGTTGGAACGACTTTGAAGCCGAGCCCAAGGCATTTCCTCAGGGTTTGAAGGCCACCGTATCTCATATTCGAAAGAACCATCCACACATCCAGCATATTGCTGTCTGGCATGCACTTCTAGGTTACTGGGGTGGCATCGCCCCCGATGGCAAGCTTGCGAAGACGTACAAGACAATTGAGGTTGCACGAGAGGACGCTGACCGTCGTAACCTCCCTCTGGGTGGAAAGATGACTGTCATTGCCCAGGAGGATGTCAGCCGGTTCTATGACGACTTTTATCGATTCCTTTCGGACGCCGGAATCGATGCTGTAAAGACGGACGCCCAATTCATGATAGACACATGGATTGCGGCTTCGCCTCGTCGAGATCTCATCAATACATACCTTGATGCGTGGACAATCTCGACCTTGCGCTACTTTAGTGCAAAGGCGATATCCTGTATGTCACAGATTCCGCAGGCTCTCTTTCACTCACAGATGCCCACGAATCGGCCTACAATCCTGGTACGCAACTCGGACGACTTTTTCCCCGAGATACCTGCGTCTCATCCTTGGCACGTATGGACCAATGCACACAACAGCATATTCATGAAGCATCTCAACGTTCTCCCTGACTGGGACATGTTCCAGACTGTACATGAATATTCGGGATTCCATGCTGCGGCCAGATGTATTAGTGGAGGTCCCATCTACATCACCGATGTTCCAGGTGAACACGATATGGATCTTATCGGGCAAATGACTGGTCTAACCCCCCGGGGCAAGACTGTCATATTTCGACCAAGTTCTTTGGGAAGGGCCGTGGACCCTTATATTGGATATGATGATGATCTACTTCTCAAGGTGGGAAGCTATCATGGTAAGGATCTTTCTGGTGTGCAATGAATAACAATGACTGATCAAAACTGCAGGAGCTTCGCATACCGGCAATCCCATTCTGGCCATTTTCAATATCTCTTCCCGCCCATTAACTGAACTCGTCTCTCTTTCAGCCTTCCCTGGCGTCATTCCTACTCTTCAATATGTGGTTCGCGCTCATACCACAGGTAAGGTTTCGCAGCCGACAAATATTAACGTTCCAGAGTCCTTGTTTACCATCTCGTTGCCCGTTCGAGGCTATGAGATTCTGTCCGCTTTTCCCTTGACACGTCTGTCTGGTAAGAAGAACGGCGACGTTTTGGTCTCAAACCTGGGTCTGCTGGGCAAAATGGCTGGAGCTGCAGCAATCTTCATGAATGACATTCGGGAGCGTGAGAACAGTCGTGTCTTGATTGATACACGCGTCAAGGCTTTTGGCGTCCTAGGTATGCAGGATTCGTCTACACCTCACATGAACTATAATCTCATATTGGTTTTAGGAATATATGTATCTACGCTCCCGTCCCTGATGATCGAAGGGGATTTCTTGATCACGATTCAAGAAAAGGTCGTACCTTTACATGCCGTAGCCATTTCAGAGATTGACGAACATGTACTTGAGATCGACATTGGAAAGGCGTGGAAAGAATTGGGCCTTGAAAGTCGATGGAGCAACGACGTTCAGGTCAAAGTGTACTTCAGCGCTTGAAGTATCCTTGGGTGACAGTGGAAATGAGCCCTTGATGCCTACACAAACTAATTCTATGAATGGCAGTAAACAGGTGGCACGTTTCGTACTCAAGATGTGAAACAAGTGAACGGATATCACCACTATTGTTCCTACAAATAGAACCCTTAGTGAGATTGAGTTTTTCAATCCGTGCTTGTTGCCTTTATCAATGTGATAGAGACGTTGAGTATAGGGTAAGTTGGATGATTGAGATCATAAAAGGTTAGCGAGCTTGAAAAAAACAGTTGACCCCACATGCCCTAGGTAGGTAGGTAGGATTCATCCAAAGAAAGAAAGAGCAGCCCATCCACATCGGCCCCTCTTGGCAAAGGCTGCCAGGGTCCCGCGTCCCATAAAAAAGTTTTTGAAGCGGCACCACCATTGCTCTCTTCTTTCTTTCTTTCTTTTGGGAAGAAGCGTTCTATCAATCTTAGCAGTCGATTCAAAGGCCAGAGCTTGCTCATCGACTCTTTTCGCCTTCGACCTCAATTCTATTCTTTGTCTTTCTCCTTGTTAATTTCTGCCCATCATGTCGGCCTCGGTCCTCGACTACACCACCGCCCTCGAGGTGCTCAAGGAGTACAAGCAGAAGGATGGCCTCGACATCCACGAGCTCATGGACACGACCAAGCACGGCGGTCTGACCTACAATGACTTCCTGCTGCTCCCTGGCTACATTGGCTTCGCTGCCTCTGAGGTCACCCTCGATGCGCCCATCACCAAGCGCATCACCCTCAAGACCCCCTTCATCTCGTCTCCCATGGACACTGTCACGGAGCACGAGATGGCCATCCACATGGCTCTCCAGGGTGGTCTCGGTGTTATTCACCACAACTGCTCTCCCGAGGCCCAGGCCGACATGGTCCGCAAGGTCAAGCGATACGAGAACGGCTTCATTCTCGACCCTATCGTCATTGACCGCAACACCACCGTTGGTGAGGCCAAGGCTCTGAAGGAGAAGTGGGGTTTCGGTGGTTTCCCAGTTACTGGTAAGTGATATCTACAGCTAACCACCCTCATATCACACCTGGTTGCATGATTATACACTTTTTATATATAACTTTCGTTCCACCGTATAGACTATTGTCATGGGGACTTTCTTTACTATGAACAACCACCACACTTTATTTTTTATTCCATGACCACATTGCCCCGCACAAGAATAACTGGCTAACGAGAAGAAAAAATCAGATGACGGCAAGCTTGGATCCAAGCTCCTGGGCATTGTTACCAACCGAGACCTCCAGTTCGAGGAGGACCTTGACCAGCCCGTTGCCAATGTCATGGTTACTGACCTGGTCACTGCTCCTGAGCACGTCACCCTCCTCGAAGCTAACAAGATCCTCTCCAAGTCCAAGAAGGGCAAGCTCCCTATTGTCGACAAGGACTTCAACATCGTCTCCATGATCTCCCGCTCCGATTTGACCAAGAACCAGCATTTCCCCAATGCTTCCAAGCTTCCCGACAGTAAGCAGCTCCTCTGTGCTGCTGCCATTGGCACCCGTCCCGAGGATAAGCTTCGCCTGAAGAAGCTGGTTGATGCTGGTCTTGACATCGTTATCCTGGACAGCTCCCAGGGCAACAGCATGTATCAGATTGATATGATTAAGTGGGTCAAGAGTGAGTTCCCTGGTGTCGATGTCATCGGCGGAAACGTCGTGACCCGAGAGCAGGCTGCTTCTCTGATCGCTGCTGGTGTCGACGGTCTCCGAATTGGCATGGGCAGTGGTTCTGCCTGTATCACTCAGGAGGTTATGGCTGTCGGTCGTCCCCAGGCTGCTGCTGTGTACAGCGTCAGCCGCTTCGCTGCTCGCTTCGGCGTTCCTTGCATTGCCGATGGTGGTATCCAGAATGTTGGCCATATCGTTAAGGGTCTCGCTCTTGGTGCTTCCACCATCATGATGGGTGGTCTCTTGGCTGGTACCACTGAGTCCCCTGGCACTTCCTTCGTCTCTCGCGAGGGCAAGCTGGTCAAGGCTTACCGTGGCATGGGCAGCATCGACGCCATGCAGGACAAGAAGGCCGGCAACGGCGGCAAGGACAGCCAGAAGAGCAACGCTGGAACTGCTCGCTACTTCTCTGAGGGCGATAGTGTCCTGGTTGCTCAGGGTGTCTCGGGTGCTGTGGCTCACCGAGGGTAAGTTCTGACCACAGCCTGACTGTTACTCCGAAATGCTAACAAAGTCAATAGATCGATCAACAAGTTTGTTCCCTACCTCGCGGCTGGTCTCAAGCACTCCCTCCAGGACAGTGGCATGCGCAGTCTGCATGGTATGCACGAGAGCGCTGAGGTTGGTGATTTGCGCTTCGAGCTCCGCACGGCCAGCGCCCAGCTGGAGGGCAACGTCAACATGGAGTCTTATGAGAAGAAGCTTTACGCGTAATGATATATGTACGGGAAAAAATGATGGGATGATGACGGATTGGGAAACGGGAAAAAATGGGTTGGTTTATTTACATGCGATCGCTTGCATTGGGGAATTGGGCACAAGGGTCAGAGGGGTTTTGGGATGAGGATAAAGAGCCTCGATAACCGTAGATCTGAATAGGCGTTTGTCCAACCACTAGAGGTGCGGCGCGGGCGTTTTGCTGTCAGTCTGAAAAACGACAGGGACAGAGGTCATGAATGAAATTTTTATTGATACCCCTCAGGATACTGAAGTGCTGCCGGTCAGTCTGTGTTGTGATGATAGCCTCATGACGGTCATAACCCCGGTAAAAGATACGTAAAATGGGAATCACCGAAATATCTGCTAGGTACTTATTCAGTGCACGGACCATAATCTAGGAAAGCATCATGACACAAGCAAAACAAGACCATGCCGAGTAAGGAAAAGCAAGATGGGAATTCTCACTAACAAGGCTGCAAGGATCTTTCCAGCTGAGGCTGGATGGAGGATTTTTCCACAAACTTTTATTGCCGTCTGATCCTAGTGTTTTAAAGAGATAAATGCCAGATGAAAGGGATAATACTTTGGTGGATGACCAAATCTAGAACAGCCAACCATTCAATTGAAGAGAACATGAAATGTGTTTTAAATTTTATTTTATTTTTAACGACTAGCAAACAAAAATATAATTGTCTTTAGTCGCTGGGTATAATCCGTCGGCGCGTAACTACCCGTCCGCGCTCCAAGTAAATTTCACATGCCAGGCCTTCATCTCAGCTCGCTTCTTCCACATGTCTTGTCTGCTTTTTTTCTTCTTCCTCTTGTTCTTGTTCTTCTTCTTCTGTCATTCTGGCATATCGCGCTTCATCTTATCTAACCCTCCCCTGATTAAATAGTGCACTTAATACTGGGGCTGGGGCTGATGAGGATTGTAGGTCTGCTGAGGCGGAGGGAAAGATCCCTGAGGCTGAGGGGACTGGTAACCGTGCTGAGGGAGCTGGTAGTCGGGCTGAGGAGCCTGCTGCTGAGGATGGGGCTTATGCTCCTGGTACTGCTGCTGGGGAGGAGGAGAGTTGGGCATGTGCATGCCCTCCTTCTGAGGCTGGTAGCCCTGGGAGATGGGGCCCTGGGAGAGGCGAGACTTGACCTCGTTGTCCTGCTGGATGAGAGCACAGCAGAGGCACCAGTAACTCACGCAGCAGTCGCCCATGCCACTTCCCCTGATGCCGAATCGCTCACGGATCTCGCCACGCTTCATCATGGAGTAACTAGGAGTACGGCTGTCAGTTTATGATTCGAACAAGACATTTGATCAAAGTCTTACACCCAACCGCAACCAGTCACGCAGTTGATAGCACAGAAGATAAGGGCGTCGCTGTTGCAGGTATCGGCCGTCGCCATGGTAGGGTCTCTCATACGGTCCGCAGTCTTACCCAGAACTATAACGAACACTGTCAGTCTTGCAAATTGCTTCAATTCAGTCCGTAATGAAACACATACGGATACAAGGGCAGAAAGTTCCAAGCAGGCAAGAGTCGCAGGGCGAGCAGTTGCAGAGGTTGTTCTGCCATTCCTGGTTCTGGACATTAGGTCCCTGGGAGTACTGCTGAGCCATTGTGATTGAAGCGTGAGTGGATTGACCGAATAATCGATTCTGATTAAGCAGAAGTCGAAGCAAAAGGGATTGTATAGCAGCCAAGGAGAAAGAACGTGCGTTGAAGGGAAGGGGGGAGAGAAGAAGGGAAACCAAGTGGATGATAACAGCACCTTATGAGAGGAACCCCTGGGAAGAAGCAACCTAACCGTCTTCTTGTCTCGGCACGGCAATCGCCTTTTGTTTCAGGCTGGCGTATCACTGACAAGCCTTCAGAGCTTCAGCTCTAAGCCTCCACGTTAGCTACGATAGGTCGCCCTTCATTTCAATGACATACAGCAAGGTCAGCAGCGGGGCCAAGGTCCCAAGCCTGCTGACGCCTCCAGCTTGGAAGAATGATGGAAACCATCCCTCGATTGCATGGAGCTACCGCATTGGTATCAACCTTGTGTCTCACAAGCTGGCTGTGCAACTTGTACAGTTCCGCACGAGCGCGGGAAGCAAAGTACACGCTGAACACACGGCCGTGCTGCTGCTGCTGCTGCTGCTGCTGCTCGAAAATGGAGTTCAGCTAAGGCTTTGATTAGCGTCCTAGGGCTGACATGGCCGTGGTGGAGTGTGCTGGCAAAAAGCCCCCAGCTTGTCAGCCTTGGTGAGGGATATTTGCAGCGTGCAGAATAGCTCCTCCACCATCCCAAGATTAAAGCTACCCAAGCTGGTTAGTTCTGGGAGCCTATCACTGGATAGCCAGCAAATGTGCAGCCAGCCAGCGTCTCAAAATTGGGTAGCTCGCACTCGCGTCCAGTCGGCGTTGCTGGCCGTCGAGGACAACCCTCAGCTTGGGCTCCAATAGGGCAGACTAGACAGAGTTCGGCCAGCACTGCGAAGATCATACCATTGGTGATATTCTTAGAAAAAGGGACATTCGTATACCTAGTTAGCTGGATCATCCACTGTAGCGATTCATTGACGATGGGCACTGAATGCTTGGTATTTAGGGTTGAAGGACTCAGCGAATTGGAGAATGATGCCCAGTCGGATTTTTGTTCCAGCTCGTTGTTGCTGATGCTAGCTGGTTTGTAGTGAGGCATAGGAAACACGAATGAATAAATGTTATCCTTTCGTTTCACGCCAAGCTAAGCTCGTGATACGAATTGGCTTGTAGCTGCAAAATGACAAAGTCTACAGCTGCATCTCAATCTTCTTAGAGCATCGTTCATCAAGGCCGAGGCTGATGCGCCCGCGAGTTGTCAAGCTTTTTAGAGGCTGTTGGTCTGCTGAGAATCACATAATCGGGTATCACCACCTTTCCCCCTCGTAGTTTTCGCTCCCTTGGCGAGTAATCGTCCTTTGTGAACCCCAGCCTTTCGTAGAACTTGAGTGCGGATTCGTTACTCACAAAACACGTGAGCATGGCCTTTTCGACTGTTGGTATGTTCTCTGCGACATCCATGAAATAGCCCATGAGCTTCTTGCCTAGACCCGTTCTTCACCGGATACCTGTTAGCTCAACGATCTCGCGTCTTCTATATCTGGTTCACTCCCTCCCATTGCCCAGAATTGCCACAATGGATGAATCCTCCGTTGGAATGGGGCATGGTATCCAGGGAAGACCGTCCTGGCAGACCCACCCTTGCAGTTCTGGCTTCAAGTGAATCTCATAGCAGTACACGACTGGCTCATGATTCTCAAACGTTGCCATAAAGGAAGTGAATCCTCTTATGTTGCCGTCATCGTCTTTCACAAGAATATATCGAAGGTCTGGTGATCGCATCTCCTTCTTCTTGACGGCCGCATGCCATCCGAGAGATGAGCTGCGATAGTCTGCGCCGCTTGTCTCATCAACCAAATTGTAACATGCCTCTAGATCCTCAGCGCTCATGGCAGCAGGACGTACGAGGCTCAGAGTAAAGGTTGCTTCGTCTTGGGGGTGTTTCCATTCTGACCAACCATCGCTGCGAGGTTCAAAAACTCAACTGTTACAAGTGGGATCATATCATCCGTAGACACAAGACTCACCCCGGCTTGACGTATGCTGTAAGAAAGTCATCGTCCGACATCTTATTGGCCGTCTCAATGGGATTATCTGGTCGTTGCCGTCTTCTTCCAACAAGTCTCTTTGGTTCCTTTGTGTCGTTTGTGACTGGCATGATATCGATGTAAGAGTTGGGTTTAGAAGAAGCTGACGATAAAAAGAACCTAAGACGGGAGTATGGTAACAGCAGAAATCCATGTCTTCAAATTGAGCTGTCGTACCTGCCACTAACAACCCGGTGAATCTAAGGACGCCTTCCTAGGTATACGGGAAAGTCTAGGTCGGCTAGATAGCCGAGGTTCGCCCGGAACGATGAGGAAGTAGCATCTGAAGCTTTTCATCATCGACATTTACAGCCCAAAGGCATGAACGTATTCACAATTCCCCATTCGATGAGGTAGTCTTCGGTGGAATGATCTTCAGCACTCGTCTGCTGACTTTCAGCCGCGGCTATGCCACTCGCCCTGGCGGTTCTCGTCTCAAGCCTACATTGAGTCTCGACCAGGTATGAGCTGCGCTTTCAAAGGTCAAAAAGATGAATGCTGACGGAATTGGGCGGTCTAGTTCATTCAGAGAGGTCGAGTTTTGGCATTCTACCGGACTATTCTCCGTGGAACAAGACGAATTCCTGATCCTACTACAAGAGCCGAGTCTCGAAAATACGCCCGCGATGAGTTCGAGAGACGTCGCGGTGTAACAGACGCTGTACGTTTTTGTATCTCTATGCCCAACACACTATCCAATTCTAACTTTCTCTTCCCAAGTCACACGTCAAGTATCTCCTCTCAGTTGGCAAGACGGAGTGGGAAGGCATGGAGAGGTATATCGATGGCATGTAGCGCAACAGTTGTAATTGTAGTTCGTAGTTGTACATGACGGACAGCCCCCGTCCCCAGCGCTGTTCCGTCCTTTTCCCAACCTCCCAACAAGTCCCTCAAGGCTCCATTGACACCCCGCAAGAAGGAAACACCAAGTGTTTGTTCGTTCTATCGCGCGTGGGATGCTTATCTCGCCGACTCGTCTAGAAATGTCCGATCCGCAATTCGTCACAAATATCGTACAAATCATCCCGTCTCTCGTCTTTTAAGCTCAACCTTGTCGCTGCTTATGTCGAGGGTTCGCCTTGCAGATGATGTACAAGTATCCGTTGTGTCGCTTGCCAGCTTTCCGTCGGACGACCTGGAAGGGCGTTAGCTTTGAACTGGGTCTCTCTTGTGACCTGTGGTAAGAAGCCAAGCTTGCTCTCCACTCGTCCCCCCTCATGATCGCCTCACCTTGCAGTGCTCGCATCGCTTCTTGACCGAACTGTGAACCTTCATACCGCGAGTCTGTTGCATCAATCCGTTACCGAGCGCTCGCGAGATGGGCGAAGTCGAGGGGCCAGCAAAGAGCGAAGGAAGAGCACCCATTGATCGAGCGGTACGGCTTGCAAAAGCCCCTAGGGCATTGCTCGGGGCCAATGACCTCGCTGACAGCGAAAGGGTGCGAAGAAAAGACGCCATCGTGGTTGGTTGAGGGGGACGACTTTGGTCAAAAGGTTCTATTCACGTACCACCAAGGTTTGCTTCACGAGCCGCATCGTCGAATCACGTGCGGTGCACTCTCCCACAATCCACTTTTCTATTTAGGTACCGTTAGGTACCGTATACAGTTCCTTGACTACAAACTGAAACTCGAAATTTGATACGAGTTCATTTAATGATCAAAACAATTGCACTGCAAGGGAAAGTCCATGTCTGCGACTTTCATTGAGGCTACCTATCGGCAATTACCTAGCTATCTAAACATCGTTCCAAGCTCTGTAATCAGTTGCTTTCAGCACTCACTATCTATCATCCAGTACCTGTAAGCAAACCACAATCCTGAGTTGGTAACCTCAATGTATGCTACGATGCAAAAACCCAACCTCCAAAAGCAAAACCTTTAGGCTTTGTTGCATTGCTTAATGCCCGGCATCGTCGAGCTCGGCGAACTTGTGGGCCGCTGTGAAGAAGGTGTGGCTCACATGCATATTCTCGCAGTTTGGTACTTCTCCCAGACTCTCGTCATGATGGTCTGGAGCACCGCCGTCTGCCCGCATGCGGGCGAAGGCCTGCAGAGCTCCATCTCTCTTCGGATAGATGTCACGCAGCAAGAGTGCGGCGATTCTCTCTGCATCTGCAGCCATCGAAAAGTCTTTGGCCCTCTGTATATCGGGCTTCTTCAGCCTCAACAGGGTCTCCAGATCGGGCAATCCCTGCACACAATCATCATGAGCCTTGTTGTCTCGGACGAATTCCACCTCGAACTGGGGCTGGTAGAAGGAGCCATCCGGCATGAGCCTCATCAGAGGGGTTGGGTCGCGCTCAACCTTTCTCGACTCCATGCGAAGCAGGCTCTGGCCATCGCTAAGTAGAGGGGCATCGATGTTGAAGCCCTTGGGGTCCCAGCCTTCGTAGAAGATCGTCATGAGATCTTTGGCTTCCTTCTTCTGATGATCTTGTTCGTCATCCAGCCAACCCCGCAGGATACATCCAGAGCAGGTTCGCCTGTGAGGTAAGTTTGCCAATTCTCCGTTGCTGTAGAACTCGGGCAGCATCTCGTATCCGCAAGATGAGCAGAAGACAAGCGCAGTCGCCATCTTGTGAATGTAGTACCGGGGCCAATCATGTTCCAGGCTCTCGAGGCCAGCTCGCACAGCTTTGAGCATGTCGTAGGTGGCCTGCTTCACAGCGTTCTTGTCGTCCGACTTAGCGGCCTTCAGGTCAAGATATCGGTAGAGACCGTCCAGGAAGCTGTATACTTTTCCTGGAACCATGGGGATCTGGGAGAGGTACGTCATGAACGCAGCGTTCTTGTCCATGAGAAGGCCAATGTTCATTCTACGGGACTTCAAGACCGCTTGCATTACAATGGCAAGAACGCCTCGTTGGATAACATCGTTGTTCTTGGGCTTCCACGTCAACCCGTAGGTTTCGTAGTTCTTGTTCCCGTGAAGATAGTGGGGCATACCGGCATGGTATCTTGGATAAAAGTCCAAGGATTCCACACGCGGAAGCTTCTGTTTGTCTCGCTCCATATTGACCTCGTGGATGAGATCGAGAAGACAGATGACGTCTCCGAAGTGCATCAAGGGGCATTCATAGATGCCGATCATCTTCACGAAAGGACATGCTCGCAGAATGATGGCTACCATCCGTCGGTCGAGGAGGGGAGTCCTGTGGAAGTGAAGGACCCGGGTCAAGCGTCTCCGTTGGTGGATGGTGTGAACTATGCACCTGTTAACGTAAGATCAGAGACATGGTACACAATGACACTTACAAAGACGGATTGTAATGTGCAAAGCGACCTGTTTGGACATGTAGAAGTCCAGGTGCGGCGCAGGATCAACGACTTCTTCGATTTTCTCCTTGAGGTTCTCGATATGGGGGATAGACTGAACCATCTTGACCAGGCGCTTGCCGTACTTGTCAGAATCAATAAGAACCTGAAGACTATCGCCTGCGATCTCAAGTCTGCCCTTTTCGTGCTTTCCCCAGTAGGGAGCTGTGACGCCGCAATGGTCGTGCACCCAGGTGATGAGTTTGATAACGTTGTCTCTAGCAGCCAACTCTATGGTCTTCAGGGGAACCATGACCCCTTCAGAGTGCATGACCTTTGCCTGAGAAAGCCGGGGGGAAAGACACATAAACACAGGCCCATAAGGCATCTTATGGAAGCCCTGGACATTGAAATCCCAGACAGCCATTCCCTGAGACATGGCAGCCCACCCTTGCGGGAACGCGGCGGCGAGAGCTTCGAGTGTTTTGATCCCTTGAGATGCAATCATCTCTCCGACTAGCAGGCCATATGTATGCCAGCCAGCGAGCACTCCGAGGAGGGGGGTTGGGAGTTTGGAAACCTCATAATCGGAGCATTTGATATTGTCGATGAAGACGTTTGAGCTGGTATAAATTCCTTGGCCACAAAAGCCGTTGGTGTGACCTTGGAGGAACTGACTTCTTGATGGTCGGCGTCGATTGAGTAACCATTTCTTCTTGAAGTCTCGAATGCTGTCATCAACTGTTTTGTCGGTGACAAGTGGGTGAAAGTTGTTGATCTCGAGGCGTTTGCGAGCTTCTCTTGAGTCATAGCGCTCAATTCCTGCACTGGGGGCAGGTTTGGGTGGACTCATCTTGTTCTGAGGTTTGTCCTTGTTTCTGAACCAACGGGTTGTGTCGTTACCGGTCTTCTTCTGCTGCTGCTTCTTTTTCTTTTTGTTACTTGTGTTCTGTTCGGGGGGGTCCTCTGGCTTGGGGTTAGTCCCCTTCTTGGGCGGTTTTCTTTTGGCCATGGTGATGGAATGGAGGACGATGATTTGGATGAGTGTGATGGAGTGATGAATGAGATGAATGGGAGGCCAAGTGAAGATGAGATTTGAATGAGGGAGTTATAAAGAAAGCATGAGTGAGACTAGGAATGAGAGTGTGTGAAGGTGGGAAGAAGATTGAGTGTGTTGGACAGTAGTAGAGATATGGCCAAGGCTTATTATTCATTGTTGTTGCAACAAACGGGTTCAATGTTCGGAGAGGGGCAGGAGGCATAACTATTGTACAAACGAACGCCCGAGAATCTAGGTTTTGCCGCCAAAAGTGAAAGGAAGGAACGACCAAGTATGGAATTTTGCACTCACTTAAATGAAATGGGTGTCTGCCCCCCAAGATAGGTACTAGGTAGTAGGTTGCCAGATATATTTCTGAGCCAATTATCGTCCAATTAGATGTGTCGAATTGACAGAACAACGAGGTGCAGAACGAACCAGTATGGTCCAAGAAGTCTCGTTGTGGTCAAGAATACGGATGAAAATATGAAAGGTAATATGGAGTAGTGGTTGCGATGGATTGTCCTCGCTCGGTGTTTCAAGGAAGAAAAAACATGTACAAAAGCGTGCCGGTTCAACGCAAAAGACGATACCGCCCAAAACTCGGATGAGTAAAGATGTCGTATGGTCAAGATAGTTTTCAGGACAAAGCAGAAGGTAAATCAAGATGCCATAGAGGGTTGATCAACGATCAAGAAGAGATAGATACCTTCCAGCCTCACTGGTTGTGGTGCGAGGCGGAGGATGTGAGGGATGACGATGACGAAGAAGGGGGAGGAAGAAGGAAGATGATTTGGAGAGAGGAGATTGAATATTCCTCTCGGAGGAGGCTGAAGTGATTCACTGACCCCTCAAGAGACCTAGCTAGGCTCATTAGCCCAGGGAAGGGGAAAAGCTGCAGAGTGCTGCCACGCTACGATGATGCGGCAGACTTTAGAATGCAGAGCCCACAATGACAAACTTGTAGTCACATAGAGGCACTGGCAGCCGGTTGGATTACTGTACGAGGATAGTAATAGATAGTTATTAAGCAAGCAGTCCTCAAGGTGATCAGTTGTAGAAGGCGAAAGGCAGAAAAGGTGAACAGGAACTCGAATATCATGAACGATGTATGGTACAAGCGCCTATATACAACACCCTGCACTATAATCCCCATTTCTATTTTCTGTTGTTCGAGAGTTGCAGCACTGGAGATTATTGCTTGTGCAGTACCCCCTATATCTCAGGACCTGGCTTCTAAAGCCTCAGTGACCAGCAAACATCGTCCCAACCCCATTTCCTAACGAATATCGTCTCCTGTTATCATCTCGAAATATCTGACAGCGGTTCTGATAGCATATGTATATCAAGAAACGAAAACAATCGACCAAGAACCGGCTCGTGTGTTGTTCTTGTTCTCTCGCGAACATCTCAACTGGCACCAGTCGGACTGTTGACCACTCAGTGAATAATTTTCTCTCAACAAAGAGATTATTATCACACCACGTATTATAACTCATGAATGCGAACAATACAATGCTGTTCGTGTCGAATGCAGAAAAGGTGTTAGACCCCGACACCATCGCTCAACACCAAATCGATTCCCTTCGCCGATTCCAACTCCGCATTATCACGAGGAAATAACTACGTTGGTATCTATATAATATCAAGGAAGCCCAAGATTTGGAAAGTCTCTGTAGCGTCACCTGTACCTGCGTTGACAGCTGGAGAATCGGCAAAGTATTTGACTGAGATCACGGCGGTCGCTTGTATTGCAGCGCAAACATCAACGCTCAGCGATCTATCATGGCACCTACAATAATACTAAAGCATATATGCCTATTTTAGGGAATCTACGAATACAAGCCAGATATATGTACTTGGTGATCTTCTTTGCAATGCACGCCCCTGAGATGCTGGACAAGCCTATCGAAAGATCGAACCAGCCCCTATATCAGTTGCCAGAAGTTTTCTGGAGCGCATTATCCTTAATACTTGCAGGTGGTGTAGCTACAAATGGGGAGTCAACTCAGGCACCTTCAACTACATCTGGGTCCAGGAACTGACGACGGCTAGGATACCTATAAGCTTGAGGACAATCTCGGTCGTGACAGAACGCACCGAGGATATCCCTAGGACAATACTGACCCGATTCCATCACATATGACAGAACACGAGACTTACAAGACATGCTCCTACTAAAGTCTAACATGAAGCGCCCCTTTGACTTTTTGAATAACAACGAAGGCTACCACCGAAGTGGGCAGGGTCTTTACAGGACAGACGGAGTCAACTGAAGCAATATAGGGCCTTGTAGGAAAGCCCCAATCAACATGCAGATATTTTACACTAGTTCGATAGCTGCTTTGCAAGTACTAAAACGACGTGAGAAACCGAGCATATGAAGAAGCTGTGAGTTGACGTCTAGTTACTTATACGAAAAGACAGCACCTTACTTACATCAAACGTCTTGAATATCCCAGATTCGGATCGGGGGAACAAGAACATAGGCAAGTCATTCAAGCCGAGCATGGCGCTCAATGTAGCGTTTTGCAGCGAAACAGCCTTGAATGGAACCCGAATGCTAACTAATAAGATAATCTCAGATCTAATCCTGACACGACGACATTGTTCCTACGAAGCGCATAGCCATGTGTATCTTGCATAAGTACTTACACGCGGTACATCAAGGACAGGAGCAAGCCATGACGAATCCAACGGCATATCGTTCCTTGCATTGAACTCTCTCGGCCTCACCGCCACCTCAGATTTCCCAAGAAGAGTCATGTTGAGCAGGATATAGAAAACCGGCTAATGTCTTCGGGTACCCAAAGGGACGCCAGTACGAAGATCTCGCGTCCCGATCCAGTAATCGAAAAAATCATTTACGAAATCACCCTGGAGCAGGAACTCCCCCGCTTAGTTCAGGCTCCTGCACCGAATCAGGCTTGGTTGACCAGAGTTCATGTTCACAATATCTTTGCCTTATCACGCACGCACTCACATGCTGGGTACAGACTTGTGTGGTGCATGATAGGGCCAGATCCATTTGGCTTACGCCCAAGATAGGAACCAGGGTCCTGCACACCACCAGCCAGCAAAAACCATGAGAAACAAGCACAAGGAGTTTTGGGTGTCGTCAAAGAGGTGTGGGCACATATGGGTGTGGGCGTGGCTAAATCTGCATGGATGGCGGGGGCTTGCATCAACGTTTTGTTTCTGGACGACGATGAGGTCGAGACGAGACGACCTTATTAACTTGACTACCTGGACAGATGTGATCAACAACCGTGTGACAGCCGGCATCAAAAACAGTACCACACATGGATGTGTTGTTGACTCAACTACAGTACAGTAATTCGACCAATTCGAGAAGGCAACGGAACTGGCGGTTAGACAAGGTTGTGTGTATCATGACACGCATGGGCACGAGATCATGCAAACGGGAGCTTCGGTTACAGTACCTCTGGCTATTCCCCTCCAGCATGGAGAGCTGTGATGAGCGGAACAGTTGATCTCTGGAATTTGTCATGCCTTAAAGTTGGAAGAACTTATAGGTAAGGTAGTCAGCTTCGGCATAATTCTCTGTACGAGAAACCGCGGCCTGGGCCTGCATACGACTGAAGACGATCCTCGGTACTCACGGAGAATCGCACAGAGATCACAAACACAGATACCGGTATTCGGGATCGCTTTTGTGTGAGGTGAGGCGAGTGGAATGACCAAAACGAGCGAAAGAAACCAACAACGACGTCAAATCAGATGACTCAAAACGGTGAGATAGTACGGGCACCGTTGCGACCCATCCATGCTGCATGGAATACAAGCTTGTGGACAGCACATGACCATAGAAACTAATGTTTGAGATTGATCAGATCAACCACCAAAAATGGACGTCAAGACGGGATGCTATTGTACAGCGCAGTTCGAGAGCCCACTCACACTTCTTTAGACCATTTCCGAGGCTGAAGAATCACGGGTCGAATCACGACGACCCAGAAGCGGATTGCGAGACGGCCACCGAAGAACAAGTGGATCATCATGGACAAAGAACAAGGGCCGCTAGGATGAGTTAAATTGCACGGTCGCATAAAGATCATATTGTGGAACTGCCTTACTAGTTAGCTTATCATTTGATAAATCCGAAAATATGCGAGTGGTCATTCAAAACATGTCTGGGCTGAGTGAGCTCTTCAGGGTAAGATTAGCAGTATTGTTCTTCTGTTGATTTTTGAAGCGCGAGAAAACAAAAGTCGTCGTACCAAGTCCGCATGAGCCAAGCAAGGCTTGATAGACCAGACCAGATGCTGGTGTTTCTGCGCCGCAGCTAGCCTCGTCGCAAACACACAAGAACAATCTCATGGATGGTTGATGATCAATCACTGGCGTGAAACGAGCAAGCCCAGATATGGTTGGGAAAATAGACACTTTTTTGAGCCGCGAGATGAGAAGAGCAGAGCAGGGTCCAATTTCCAAAGCCTCAGATGCCATCGGTCGATGAGGGATCAGCCTCCCTCAGGGATGAAAACCGGACAGTACAATCTCAAGCCCAGCGAATGTCGGTGTGTCCCGGGTAAAATTCTTTAACAATGGAAGTCGAACCGAAACAAACGCCCTTCTATTTCGGGTCCTCTTCCGGGTTTAAGTTCCAAGGGGCAATACAACGTTGTTGGAGCGAGGAACCGTCTTGGATGCTGATGATCAAGTTCAACAAAATCAAATCCTCTCAGGTCTCTCTGTAACCTTCACGTCGCAATGCCTAGAAGGCGCCAAAGAGGCTGCAGGGTTGGTCCCACAAGCCGAAATCAAGCCAATACTGCATACGGGTGGCTGTGATGGTCAGTAGTTGTAATTGTGGTTGCGCTGATGGACATGTGAACCTTGTATGGTGATCGCGGTCGTGCACTGGGACTATCGTGCTCTCTCATCTCATCATAGCGTCCATCTGGTGGTTATCACTCCAGGCTGGCCGTCCGAAAGGAGGTGGCGGTAGGTCAGAGCCAAGGCAACAAACAAGGTGACAGAGATCGTGCAAGGTCTCATCAGTCAAACCATAACGCCCCAGGATCCAATTCGAACAAAAAGAAGGGTTCAAAACATAACCACAGTTCGGGACTCTCCAAACCCGTAGACTTTCTGTTTTATGGCGCTTTGGCGGCTCCTGTCCGACAAGGCCACCCACCACCAACACCCGGTTTGAGTTAGCCAATGTTAACACAAACCGTTGACAGAACAGGTTGTTAGTCCAGCAAGTGGCCGTGTCTTCCTTACAGTGCCATCGTGTCTCAGCGTTGACCCGCCCTAAGAGATGGCAGGTGTCTCGCCTGCTCGCCAACAATGCCTCTAACTTTCAGTAGTAGCAGTAGCATGGGAATGCCTGAGTCAAGGGAATGAAGGTTTGAACATCAGTACCTCTAGTACCTGTAGTTTCGAGGCTAGTCTGTCTACTGGCATCGGAGGCTTCATGGTTGTAAACGGCCCAAACCGGCTTGGTAATCGCGGCTCTGGCTGGCTTGCTATGCCCAGCCGGACAAATGACTATACTCGAGTTGGTTTAGGCGGCAGCTGAAGTTGGAGTCACCTGAACCCACGGTGAGAAGAGGCGCGATCGTGGGAGTTTAGGTACTGGGGTTGCTCCGTAGGTTGGATTGACCTCGACCGTGGAATTGAGCCTTTAGTGGCTAGAGTGGTTGACGCAGGACCCGAGTGTGATGCGATTGTGAATGGGTGGATAACTCCCACATTGTTAGACTCTACATTGGGTTTGCAGTACTGATACTTGGTGTGTGAGGCTGAGAACAGATGTCTGTGACAAGGTTTAAGTTGATCAAATCCATACGTACTGTGAGTACCCGTGTCTCGTCACCCACACAAGACTGCATGTCTTTTACGGTGTAGCCTATCCCCAGGGTAGCATTCTACCTGATATTCACCGCGATGTTATCATCTCGAGGAATTGAATGAGCTTATTGACAGGTGAATAAGGGTCGTGGAGGCGAAGAATTGCGGGCCTATCTCAGGTCAAAAGTAAGGTACCGATACAATCTGGGAATCAGAAAGCATTGGATGCTCTCGTGCGCAAGTCCAACCAGGTATCTCTTGTGCATGAAAATGTATCTTTTATCGGGCCCTTGTCCCTTCTTTACCTCAGTATAACTACCTTATGGATTGATACGCCAGAGTAGCTAGAGCTAGGGCATAATGCGGATCCCATTGATACGACGTTTTCGCTTGCGCATCATTAGGCTTGAAACCCGTCAGTCCAATCTCTGCTTGAACTGCGTCTCTTTGATAAAGAATCGTAGAGAAATCAATGGGTCAGAGAATCACCAGATTCGAAACGCAAACCTGTTGTGCTGTGATGGTGTGCCCGGGAGAGTTTCTGATGGCAGGTTCCCGCAGCCACGACGTGTTGGAGGGTTGATACACAAGGTTACTGGACGGAGGCGTTTGTCAGAGGATGACGCTCCTGCGGGTAGCTGAAGCGTGACCTGATATGACATGACCTGACACTTGGGTGCATCAGAGTTGGGGACAGGGACGAGGCAATAAAGAGCATAGTGACAATGTGTGCATTAACAAAAATCCAGTGAAACACAATTGACGACCTGCAACGATACTTGAATCCAAGCCACTAAAAAATCACAGGATCCATTGCGCCCATTATGAGACAACAGAGCCTCATGGCGCGTTGTGGACGGCGCCTCGACTCATCTAAATGGTGTAAGGAGTCAATGTCAAGCCAACCGGCCAGCACGGCCAACGATAGGGCTTTGCAGCCTAGGAGACAGCCTACGCCTCGAAGAGTGTGCTGCTGATGACTGGCTGCAAAACGTCGAGACTGCCACCTCTCGAAACGCTGTTGTTCTGGCATAATAATATCATCTCGGTTTTTGCTCCATGGCGATCCACCCTCCACCTAAACCCAGGTAGACTGGGTTGATCTTGGCCGCTTGGGCACGGTGCACTCGTCGGCACTGGGCTCAAGCGAGAGTTCGGAAAGAAGCCAGTGCTCTATGCCAGGTTGGCAAGGGGCCAGACACAGGAGGCCGGGTGGACGTTGGATGTTGATTGGATTTTCCGCAAGATCCTTGGCGCTGGGCAGATTATTATTTTTATTAGTAGTATTAGGAACAGTACGTACGTACGTACGACTGATCGCTCGACTCCTTGGTCGAGAGACATGGTCTGAGAAATGAGAGACAGCCGTCTGGACAACGAGCCACCAAGTCAAAAAGGAGCAAGACTTGCAGGTTTGAGTGTGTGCACATGGCTTTACGGATAGATACATGCTGATTGTAGTCGGAGCGTCGCTAGTAGGGGTGCGCAAGGAGGCCAAATGCTAGACCAGATTGCTCGGCAGGGTGGAGTTGAGTGCTGCAGGCGACTGGAGAAAAAGGCGGCTTTGGAGATCGATATTGAACATCGTCTTGAGACCCTGCTCCAGGAAATCAGTGGGCAAACAACAGCGAAATTTGGCTCCCATTTCCCTTGGACCAAGACCCGCACGATTGAGTCAGGGCGATAGATGGGGTGAGGGCTGCTTAGCACGGGTTTCCATAGTACACGGCCAAGTTCCAGGGTAGTCAAGACCGTGTTTAATGGGTACAATTTGAATTGAGGGGAGGGCTCCCGTGTCCAAGATTGAAGTCGATGAACCCAGTTAGTATTGAATAGCGTCGGGAGGTCGCACAGGCTTTCTGGATGCCCAATTCGCCAAGGAGGAATCTACAGCGGAGCAATAGAGGTAAATCTTGTAGTTAGTACCGACCTGACCAAAACGAGAGGCACGGTGAATGTCTTCTCAAGATGGATGGTGGAAGGAAGTCACATCCTGTATCTAACTGGGTGGTTCCTGTTTTTCATAGACAGAAATTGTGAACAAAAATATTTAGTGATGGTACCTGAGATCACGTCCAAGTCTTATATCTCCCCAACTAAACCAATGTCGCATCGTGTGCACTTTTGTCGGGGTCATTTTTGTCATGTTTGTAGTAGATACTCACCTCCTGCCGTCCGCTGAAAGAGCATTTATGGATGAGAAGGTACTTTCTGCAGGTGGGAAGGTACGTGTCGAGGACGTGGGCCCTGAATGTGCTACTGCAATTTTGTCCGCGGCTAGCGCTGGTCGCTAGAGTCAATCCACTGGTAGCCGGCAGGTCGACGGGGCATCTGCAATATTAGCTCCACTTGTTTAATGCAGCACAGACCAGGGCATCACCCAGCAACAACAAGGAGAGAAAAACGGGATTGGAAGAGTGTTGGGAGAGAAAAGAATAGAATTGGTTGACGAGAGACAGGCAATTTTGGATTGTTGCTGGGAAACCAGATGAACGGTGTATCATATCGAAAACGAGATGGACATTGCATGGGTATAGATTCTTATCAAATGGACGGATATCAAGGTCAACTCACGGTACGGAGTATCAAGTTGGGAGACGCCGTGAGCCCTGCAATTAATTGCCGGCGTGTTGACGTGATAGTG
Organism: Fusarium continuum; assembly: GCA_013184455.1. Classification (NCBI taxonomy): domain Eukaryota; kingdom Fungi; phylum Ascomycota; class Sordariomycetes; order Hypocreales; family Nectriaceae; genus Fusarium; species Fusarium continuum. The sequence continues at coordinate 9,112 of JABCKB010000626.1, read as the reverse complement.
GCCAGTGAATGAACTAAGCAGGTCGTTTATTGACCTACATTAGACATTCCAGGGAGACAAGTTCTGTTACGATAGGGATAAGAGACGGGTATGGTCCATATAGAGCATATAAGTGTGTGAATGGGAGCATCACTGCAAAACAATTTTCCCTTGGTTCATCACACAGCATAAGCAAGTATACTCGGACGGCTGTGAGGGCTGCCCAACAGCAAGCACCCCTATAATTTACTGTAGGTACTGGAGGTAAAGTAGTTCCATGAGGTGGTTCCATGGTCCACGCAACCTTCCGTGACTAACTGCCATTCCCCTGCCTGGTCTTTAATCTCTTCACTCCCCTAATTCCCGCCTGCTTCTGCACACGCCCCGCCCTGACTGACCCACGTCCCTCTGTTTAGTTCTGTCCACTGTGTGAGTAACCCTGACCCTTTCCATCTCTTCCCGCTCTGCCTCTCTGATCGTTTTTCTTCCATAGCGTGAGCAGCAGCAAATAAGTACCCCTAGTCTCCCCGTCCTCTACTTAACTCTCTTCCCTCCTTCTTCCTTCCCCTCTACCTGCTCTTCAGCTCCATCTGAACCCCAACGCCTTTTTTCTGGATCATATTCCTTTTTTTCTTTCCTTTTTTATACCAACGTCTTTGTTTGTTGTGATACCCAATCTCATTTGATACCCCCAGAATCTTTCAAAATGGCCGAGGAACAGAAGAACATCGAGGTCCCTCAGGAGACCAAGCCTGAGACTGCCCCTACCACAGGCATCTCTGCCCCGGCTGTTGAGGCTGCCGCTGAGACCAAGCCCGCCGACGAGACTCCCGCAGTCGCCACCGAGACTGCTCCCGTTGCTGAGGACAAGCCCACCGAGGAGACCAAGCCCGCCGAAGAGGCTGCGAAGGTCGAGGAGAAGAAGGATGAGGAGGTCAAGCCTGTTGAGGAGGGTCACCTGAACCATAAGGCTCAGGGCCTGAGCTTCCCCAAGTAAGTAGAAGCGCGTCATTGCAGCACAGCCCTACGAGCCACAAGCTTCGCTCCCATATCGGTATACCGCTATGATCGTTGGTAGCTGCAGCTGCATCAAGCTACACTAGAATCATTTGTTAATCACACGCCCCTGCACAGGAACCTTATCCCCACCAAGGAGTTCTTCTTCTTTGGCACCGACGCTGTTGAGCCCAAGGCTCTATCTCACTACCTCAAGAGCGAGAAGTCCACCGAGACTGCTCACTCCAACATTGCCTGGGCTTCCGAGACAGGAAAGGGTCTTCTTTTCGTTGGTGACAAGAAGAACCCCTCCAGCGTCATCAGCCTGGTAAGTCTTGGACCCACTCCACTGCATCGCGGCTTCAACTGCCGACATGTCCTAGCAAGCTAACCAGCAAATCCCGACAGGCCGATGCTACTGAGCCCGAGATCGACGGCTCCCACAAGTTCCACCTCACCTCCAAGGGAAACAAGCACACCTTTAAGGCTTCCAGCGCCGCTGAGCGCGACAACTGGGTTTCTCAGCTGAAGCTCAAGATTGCCGAGGCTAAGGAGCTTGCCACCACTGTTACCGAGTCTGAGACCTACAAGGCTACTGTTGAGAGCTTTAAGCCCACTCCTGTCAAGAAGGAGGAGAAGGCTACTGAGGCACCCAAAGAGGAGACTCCCGTTGCTGCCGCTGCAGCCCCTGCCGAGGATGCCGCTGCTGTCGCTGAGGAGACACCCAAGGAAGAGGAGGTCAAGGAGGAGCGCAAGAAGGATGTCAAGTCCGATGAGCCTAAGCGCCGATCTGCTAGCCGCAAGCGAACCTCTTTCTTCGGCTTCGGCAAGAAGGAAGAGTCCAAGAAGGACGAGGTCAAGAAGGAGGCAGACACTAAGCCAGCTGACGAAGTCGCCGTTGAGACCCCGGCTGTTGACGATGCTGCCAAAGTTGAGACCCCCAAGGTCGAGGAGCCTGTCAAGCCTGCTGAGGAGGCCGCTCCCGTTGCCCCAGTTGCAGTCGAGGAGCCCGTAAAATCAGTTGAGGAGACTCCTGCTGAGGCTGCCCCTGCTGCCACTGAGGAGAAGCCTGTTGAGAGCCCTAAGGAGAAGCCCACTGCCGCCAAGCGCAACAGCTTCTTCGGCAATGTCTTCTCTAAGAAGGAGAAGAAGACACCTGAGCTCAAGCCCACCGAGCCCACCGATACCCCTAAGGACATTGAGGCTGAGACGTCTGCTCCCGTTATCCCTCCCGTTGAGGCCACCACCCCTCTCGCTGTCGACGTCTCCAACCCCGCCACCGTCCCCGCTGAGACCACTGAGGCTGCTGCTGCCACTTCTCCCGCCCCTGAGGCCAAGAAGGACAACAAGGAGAAGCGCAAGTCTTCTCTGCCTTTCGCCTTCGGCAAGCGCGATAAGTCTCCCGCCCCTGTTGAGGGTGAGAAGAAGGAGTCTCCTTTCTCCAAGCTCCGCAATACCATCCGTGGCAAGTCCCCTAAGCCCGCTGAGAAGCGCGCTGAGGAGACCCCCAAGGATGAGACTGTCAAGGAGGAGCCCACCGAGGCCAAGGCTGAGGAGCCCAAGTCCGAGGAGGCTCCCAAGGCCACTGAGCCTGAGACCGAGGCCAAGCCCAAGGACGCCGCTCCCGCCCCTGTCGTCACCGCCGCTGCCTAGAGGGCTGCTCGGCGCTGAGCGTTGGAAATTACGACTAAATTCACAATGAAACAAAACCCACTACTTATACCATACAACACGAGCATTGAAAGGGTTTGGGAATGGAGGGAAGGATCTGCATTTCTTCACAAGATACCGAGATACCCTGTCGAGACTGCTTCACTGATACCAATTTCCATAGCTAAGTTACTGAATATGAATGGAGGAGAGGAGGATGTTTGAGAAAAAGGATATCTAGTAACAGATGTCAAAAAAACACCAAAAAATGTTCGCCCTGGGCTGCCCGACCCTTGATGAGTCGGGCTGCTCACGTCGTTGCTTCTTGTCTTTTTCTTGTCTGATACCCGGAATGGAGATAATTAATACCTAATAATACAATTGCTGCGTGTTGAGTAACGTTTGTCTGCATATGAGTTGAACCAACGTGCAATAGTGCCCACTGTAAAATTTCCCCCCCGTCCTTGTGTGTTGGCCTTTATCTAATGCTGACACTAAATAATCGTTATCACGTGCATAACGTATCTTGTATAACACCTGGCATGGCTCATGTCAATTCTAGCAAAAGACAATGGATAGTAAATTTATTTCCGCAAGCACATTTGTACAAAACTATAAAGACATTATTACGGTGTAACTTTAGTTGCGCCTTGAAAATGGATAGTATTATAAGAGATTACATCACATCGATAAATCTCGATCGTGCGAGTAGCTAATGGCTGCAAAGAAATGGTCTTGTCTAAATATATGTGCATGATGGCCACAATCTTCCATCTTGGCCTTGCAAGACAGGCAGGCGAAATGCCAGCCCGTATCTTTCTTTGTCCAGAGATATCAATCAACAAAACATCGTCCACCAGCCAACAACGCCGGCACGTTGTATCGTCTATCATGTTGCGTTGCGCTAATGCTCAGAGTATCTTTGCCTCTCCAAATATTTTTAAATACCATATCCAGTGAAACAAACTCGCACACGAAAACCAGTGAAGCCCAATTCAAAAGTCGCTTTCCATGATCTACATTCCAATAATCTTGCGGGCTCGCCATCCCGCAAACCTCCCAATGTCTCTCTCCAAACGCCTGAACGGAAATCATTAACCCAATGCTGCGTGGAGCCAATCGAGGAATAAAAGAGGTTGTCATGGGGTAGAGAAGTGATTATGTTGAAAAGTAAGGGACGTGTCTAACCATCAAGGTCGACGCACTTCGTTATAGTCGTTAAGCCGAGCAGAAGAAAACTGCTAGGCTGTCTGGCCAAAGGTGTCAAGTGAGGGAATTGGTGCTAGAAGCCCTCGGCGGCATCATCCAGACACGGAGAGATTCTTGTATTTGCCGACTAGCTCTTCGATCTTGGGCATTAGCTCAGGGATCCGGAAAGGCTTGGATATGACATCGTCCTGTTATTAAGCAGTCAGCGAATCGTGCACAGGTTGTTTCCGACGGTGACTTACAATTCCTGCAGCCTTGGCACTCTCGATTTGTTCCGGTCGAGCATACGCCGTTACTGCAATAATCGGGATGTGCTGCACGATCGTTCCCTCTCGCTCCAGTTCTCGGATCTTACGAGCGCAAGTCATTCCGTCCATGACAGGCATCTCCAAATCCATCAGAATGACAGAGATATCAACACCTTCGGCCTCCTTGCCTGCCCAGAATCTCGAGCGTTCGAGAGTCTGTAGAGCCTCTTTGCCATGATTTGCGACGAACGTGTTATTGCCGCAATTTCGTAGCTGTCGCTGGAGAACCTTTTGGTTCACGATATTATCTTCCACGATCAACACGTCGAACAACTGATTCGTATCTTCAATGGTTCGTGAAACTTGTCGGTTGAGCTTAGGCTTCTTTTTTGGAATTGCTGGGGCGTGCGACTTTCGAGCAATCTTGAAGGATTCAATCTGCTCGTATTCTGGAGGAGGACTCAAAGAGCGTCGGGTCTTGATGTAGAAATTGAACCTACTGCCGATGCCACGTCGGGATGTCACACCGATCTGTCCTCCCTGCATCTCTGTCAAAATTCGGGAAATAAACAGGCCCAGCCCCGAGCCACCGTACTGGACATGTGTTCGTGGAGTCGCCTGCTGAAACCTTTGGAAGAGAAGCTTCGTTTCTTCCTCTATCAAGCCTGGGCCAGTATCCTCGACCGTGCAGTGAATGTTGATCTCGTCGCCGTGACCCCACTCTTCTGCGTTGTTGATGTCCATAACCGCAGTACGCTGGTGGTCAACTCGGTCGAAATACGAGACGCCCATTCTGGTCACCTCGGACACATGCTTAGAGGCGCTGAGGCTAACGGAGATGGCCCGTTTCTCGCGGCCTTGTGTAAACTTGATGGCATTTGTCATCAGGTTGATGAGAACTTGCCGCAGCCTTGAAGGATCGAGCTTTACCCACTTGATACCGTATAGTTCGAAGCTCTTATCCACCTTGAAATCAAACTCGATGTCGTGAGCGACCAACTCTGATTCGAACATCTTCAGGGCTCGTTGCACAACTCTGACAGGTTGTTCGTCAACAGGAGTGACGGCCAGAAGATTCGAATCCAATTTGGACAATGTCAGAATGTCGTCGACAATGCGCTTTTGATGGCTTGCGCACAGATTGATCGTGTTCGCAGCATCAAGACACGAATCCAGCAGGGTTTCCACCTCCGCCTGGATGGTATGCGAATCGAAGACGGCGATGTTGTTTGCAATCTGGTCGGCGCATTGCAGAATTGCGGAAAGGGGGTTTCGCATCTCGTGACTCGTGATATCGATGAAGTTCTCCTGTTGCCGTTTCATCTCGACTGCTTCTTCACGTCGCTCGTTCTGAACCTTCTCGGCCCATTTCTGAGAAGAAATGTCCGTGATACAGCCGAAGATCAGCTTCAGGTTGCCATCTTGATTCTTCTCCGGGTAGGCGCTCATGAGAACCCATGTGTCGATCGTATTCCCTTTACTCTGTTGGCTGCATTTGAAGCGATATTCCACCGAAATAGTGACCTTTTCTTTGAGCAACTTGCCCCAAGCTTCCTCCAGCGCCGGCCTATCCTCATCCCGCACGCTATCCATCCACGTGTCGACAGAATCTTCGGATCTGGAATGCCTCGAAATCTGCCACCACATATCGTTGCAATAGTTGATCTTGCCTGAAAAGTTGGCAATGAACATGCCCACTGGGGCAAACTCGGCCATTCTGGTGAATCGGTATTCGCTTTCCACGGCTTCTTGTGTACGTAGGTAGAGCTGCATCGAGAGCTCTTGGCGATCTAATGCAGCGAGACGGGCAGCTCTCTGGCCGCGCTTGATTTCCTCCTCGAACAAAACCACAGAAGCCATCGATGTAGCGAGCTGTCGGGACAAGAGATGAATGAATAACTTGTAGTCGTCGTCATAGGGCCGGCGGGGGTTGACGCCCATAACAATGAATCCAATCACAGATTCTCCTGTGGTGGTAGGGATAACGGGGAAAATGACGAGCGTCTTTGAAGGATCACCAAAGCCTCTCCAGTGAAGACCTTCGATCAGATGCGTGGGAAGGTTGCCGTTCTCTTCGGAGAGAACAATTGGAACGCCGCCCGCAGACATTGACTGGCGCATATAGGGGGCAAAGCCATCCTCGGACTGCCGCATATCGAGCTGAGTAAGTGCCGCTGGATGGTTTTCGGGGGCACCGAGACTTCCTTCGAGAAATAGCTGGGGTGAGTGAATCAGGCTGCCAGAATGCAAAGAAGACACTTCGCTCTCTGTATCCTCCCTGGCCGAGTAAATCAAGGCGAAGGGCACATCGAATTCGTTGAACTCCAGTCCCTTTTGCACTTGAGGCCAGAAGCCTGCAACGGTGGTAGCTGCAGCTGTCCTCTCACCAATTTCCCGAAGCATAAGCATCCGCCTTTCGTTGACTCGTCTCCTCGTGTTTTCGAAAGCCGGGTTGTAAAGACCCACAACCTCGCCATCGCCGCCTACCAGAGGTACGATAGACCAGGAAAAGAAGGCCTCCTCTAAGAAGCCGTGCCGATTAATGAAAAGCTGGTTTTCGTGCTTCATGGTAGCTTGGCCAGATTCCAGGGCGCTTTTGAACACGGGCTTGATTTCATCCCAAATCTCAGCCCATGCGTCCATGTAGCAGGATCCCATCAGCTTGGGATGTTTCTGGCCGGCAAGGTCAAGATAAGCTTCGTTGTAGAGGATCACGAACTGGGGTCCCCAGTACATTGCGGCGGGGTGTGGACTGCCCATGATGAGATTAGACATGGATCTGAGTTCCGCAGGCCAGTCTTCAATCGGTCCTAGGGGAGTGGCAGCCCAGTCAACAGAGCGAGCAAACTTAATATGAGCAGGAAGTGAATCTGAGACTGGTACCCGTGTCCAATCGAATATTGATCTTGCGGGCTGCGACTGAAAGACCTGGTTCGTGAAATCGTCAGGGTGCAATCTCGGCTCGCCGTCCTCCATAATCGCATCGGTGTCTGCAGGACGTCTATCAAAATTAGCATCCTCAGGCTCGGCGTCACCAAAATAATCTGGTGCATCCACAAGCTCGGCATCAGGAGTGACTGGCATTTCCGACGAATGCCCAACGCTGCGCGTTTCTGAGGCGGCAGTCTCGTCAATAAGTGGCAGTGTGGAGCTGTTTCGAGGACTAGCAAAGCTGGTATGGGCGCTGACGAAGCGGAACCTTCGTCGCAGTGTTGATATTGTCCAGGTGGTGCCAGCGTAAACATGAGAGGAAGAACCATCCGTTGATGCGCGAGATTTTGACGGTGTCATGATCCATGATTTGAAGCGACCAAAGTCGGTATCTGAGCTGGCATCCTCCTGATCCGCCGACAAGTACTGAAGCACCTCATGTGCGCCGCGCAGAGAGGCATTGTAGTAGAGAATATGTAAACCAGCACGGCTGGCATTGGCAGGATTTTCCAGGTCTATCAAAAAGGTAGGTCTCTCGTCTTGCTCCAGAAACTCAATGACACCAACGCCCTGCAGCATCTGTAGCCCAGGTGGGAGGCTGCGGCTATCCGGAGTCGCAGTATGAGCAGGAACGTCCATTGAAGAGCCCCAACTACCAGGAGTGCTCTCTGATCTGCCTGGACTGATAGAGCTCACACTTGCACGAGGTAGCTTCAACGTCGTGACAACACCGGCCGGATCCTCTCTCATCCTCGAGAGCATAGAAACAGCAGGGTCGGTGGTGGGAAAGCTGGCTGGGCGATGGACGTGCCTCGCGGGCGTGTGCGAGAAGAAGAGGGGCGAGAGGGGCCCTTGCTGCTTTCCCCGTGCTGAAGGATCAAGACCCGCGGTTTGGTTAGGGAGTTCGACTTTGCGAGGTGGCGATGCGCCGGTGCGGGCTTTCTTTATGGGTGATGGATGCATTGCAGGTTCACCTTTGGTCAGGCCGGGGGGACGCTTCGCCGTAACGGGAGTCTGTGGGAGTCCTCGCGTGGATGCGCCAAGACCTCGGGGACTGCCAGCCGTGGATAAACTCGACTGGTGAATGGCGCCGGTAATCGAAGTCGTCAACAAAGAAGTCGAAGAGTTAGGTAAGGGCACGTTAGAGGCCAGGTCTGGTATGCTAAGGTCTTGCCTCCATGCTGGTACCTCTGGAGTTCGGCGAGGGTCGTGGGCGGTTCTGCCAGCTGTTGAAAATTTGTTGTAAGCTTCTCCAACGGCAGCGGCAGCGGCAGAAAGAACAGCGACGTTGGTATCAAGCTTGGTAGTGTTAGTTGTGCCGATGGTGGTGGTGTTGCTCCAAGCCGCTAAGGTGGGTACCGAAGTGGAAGACGAAGTAGAAGCAGGAGGGTAAGAGTGATGACGATGGCCCTCGGGATCTTTGTTGATTGCTTCGGCGAGAGGATGATTCGAAGACGCAGAGGTAGAAGCAGAGACAGAGGGAGGCGAGGGAGAATTGAAACTAGAGAGCCGCTGCATGAAGGCGCCTGGAGAAGAAGACGGAATCGAAGCCCCGGAGGGACTGCGAGTCCTTGGCACTTAGTGGCTTTGGGCCTTGCGCAGCGGCCAGCAAGAGATCGAGATGCGGATGAGGGGCGTGCGTCCGTCAGTTCGGGTGTGAGTACTACAAGGGACAAGGTAGAGTACGAAGTACCGTACCGTATGCGTGGGAGACGGCGGTGGTTTGGTGGTGAAAGTCGAGTACCGGGCGGCGCCCGCGAGTGGAGAGATACAGTGCAGCAGCGCAGTGCAGCAGTCAAGTCACTACTGGACTCTGCCAGGTACCTTTTGCGCGGCGCAGTAAGCCCGGCTAGGTAGGTATAGGTTGAGGAGTACCGGCCGCGATGTGAGGTCGAAGGGGGGAGGGGGGAAGAAATGGGATGAGGATCGAGATGGGATATGGGATCAGAGGGGGGGCGGACGGGATGAGTTGCAGGGGGATTTGCAGCTAAGAGTCGGCTGTACGGTGCTATATTATGGTCCCGTAACCCAGAGCTGTCAGTATCAGCGCAGTACCTTCAGGGCAGGGCTGGTAGGGTAAGGCAAGGCAAGGCCTGGGC
>JABCKB010000625.1:0-32750 GCA_013184455.1 Fusarium continuum | reverse complement strand
CACCTAACCCCACCATAACACGACTCTTGTACCAGTATACAGGAGCCCTGTGGGTGACGGAAGAAATACCTTGTGATGATATCCTTAACATAGTACAGCTTACTAAGGCTCTACTAATTCTTATAATTAATCCCTAAACTTTTATATATGATTTATATACCCTAGGATAAGTCTTTTAAAGATAATTGCCCTATTAAAGAACCAAACACTCTGTCATGACCCTACCTTGTCTGAGGTGGCCACCTAACTTAGGTACCCACCTAACCCCACCAAATTGGAAACAGCGCGTCCTGCATGCAGCTGCCTCCCGTCCCTCACACATCACTTGTAGCTTGCTTATAAAACTGGCGCTCTCAACTTCAATTCGAAACTTGTACTTTTAACTGGCACGTTCAATCCTCCTAAGACAACGATTAACGACTTTCTGTTCTTTGCACACCTCATACCACCGCCGCAATGTCTAGAACACCTTTTAGCGGCTTCTTGGGTGGCTCGCGACAACCTCAAGGCGGCGGTCAGCAGCCTCCTCCTCCTCGAGCACCTTATGGTGGAGGAGATTCTTATCAACAACAGGGCTACGGTGACCCCCGATACAACGACCCTCGACAGCAGCAGCAGCCTCCCCAAGGCCATCGAAGCGGGGGCGCCGGCTATGCTGAGAAGGGCCCCGGACGGTCTTCCGGCGGCGGTCGCCAAGTCAGTCTCCGGGTTGAGAAGGTCACAGACAAGTCTCTCCAAGCAAGGCTGATATACGGCAACCTGTACGCTCCTATTCTCGCATTGCAACAACTTAATGAAACTGACACTCATGCAGGTGCGCCGTTTCTACCGATGACTTCCCCCCCAGCCGCGATGGAACCGATTTATACATCCTCCTACGAGCAGGCCAACCTGCCGGCGAATATGTCGTCACCGCGAAACCTGTCCCCGGATTTCCTCAGGGCTGCATCAGTCTGTCAGACCCTCAGCGATCATGGGCCGGCATCACCATGCGAGACTCGTTTACCGGGGAGATCTACGACCCGTTTGCTTCTGGTGGAAAGGCATATCTAGGAACTGTCGACCTAGAAATCGGCTTTGCTTCTCCCAACAAGAAGACCGAGGTCCCGTACGATGAGGATGAGCTCTCCAAACTGTTCATCGACACATACCAGAACCAGGTGCTTTCTCCTGGTCAGCGCATTCTTATGGACCACCGAAACATCCCCCTTCTCATTGTCGTGAAGACAGTGGGCCTGACAGATTTGGCCATGTCTTCGGACGATTCGTCGAAGAAGGTCTACAGAGAGCCCCAGGCTAGGGGTATCTTAACAACTCAGAGCCGGGTGCTGTTCCATCGTGATGGAAAGGGAGACTTCAACCTCAAGCCGTCGATGCATAAGCCCAACTCCAACGCCATTCTAGCTCCTGACTTCAAGTTCGAGGATATGGGTATTGGTGGTCTAGGTGATGAATTTGCTACCATTTTCCGTCGTGCGTTTGCCTCTCGCGTCTTTCCTCCCGGTCTGGTTGCCAAGATTGGTATTCCTCACGTCAAGGGAATGCTGCTCTATGGTCCTCCAGGAACCGGAAAGACTCTAATCGCCCGACAAATTGGTAAGATGCTAAACGCCCGGCCACCCAAGGTTATCAACGGTCCTGAAGTGCTCAATAAATACGTTGGTCAATCTGAGGAGAACATCCGAAAACTATTCGCCGACGCAGAGAAAGAGTACAAGGAGAAGGGAGATGAGAGTAGTCTACACATCATTATCTTTGATGAGCTGGATGCTGTTTGTAAGCAGCGAGGCTCTGGAGCTGGTGGCGGCACTGGTGTCGGTGACAGTGTGGTGAATCAGCTTCTCTCCAAGCTGGATGGTGTCGATCAGCTCAACAACATCCTCCTGATCGGAATGACCAACCGAAAGGACATGATTGATGATGCTTTGCTGAGACCTGGACGTCTGGAGGTTCACCTGGAGATCTCACTCCCCGACGAAGAGGGCCGTCTCGAGATTCTCAAGATTCACACTTCCAAGATGAATAGCAACGGGATCTTAGGCTCTGATGTTGATCTGGACGAGCTGGCTGGCTTGACCAAGAACTATTCCGGTGCAGAGCTTAACGGTTTGGTTAAAGCGGCGGCCTCTTTCGCCTTTTCCCGACACACTGAAGTTGGTCAGCTTGCTGCCGTGAAGCAGGATGTCGCCAACATGAAGGTGAAGCGCGAGGATTTCATGAACGCTCTTACCGAGGTTCGGCCCGCGTACGGTGTCTCAGAGACGGAATTAGAAGAGGCTGTCCGTCTGGGTGTTATCCCTTATGCGCCTCACGTCGATTCGACCATCCAGGATACGATGCGGGTAGTGGCCATGGTCAAGGAAAATCCTAACAAGTTCAGTACATCTGTTCTTTTCCACGGCCCTGAGGCATCTGGTAAGACAGCCCTAGCTGCACATATCGCAATGCAGTCGGGTTTCCCGTTTGTCAAGATGATTACGCCAGCAGACCTTGTCGGATACCGCGACGACTTTGCCAAGAAGGATTACGTTCACAAGGCCTTTACGGATGCGTACAAGTCGCCTGCCAGTATTCTGATTCTGGACGACTTTGAGCGCTTGATCGGATGGAACCCCATAGGGCCTCGTTTCTCTAATACGATGCTTGAAGCCTTGACGACTCTGATTGTCTCCAGGCCTCCTAAGGTATGTGGTTCATAATTGCGGGGCAATGCATGGCCATGGCTAACGAGAGAATGCAGGGACATCGTCTTTTGGTCTTTGTGACGACTTCTCAGCGATCGGTACTCAAGATGCTCAATGTCGACAAGGACTTTGCAAAGAAGGTGGCCGTACCGGGCGTGTCTAGCCTGAGCGAGCTCTCTACAGTGCTACAGGAGTCACATGTGTTCGACTCGGGCAATGCTAATGCGGCGATCAATGAGATTCGTCGATCGACAGGCTCGGAAAACGTGGGAGTGGGCATCAAGACGGTTCTAGACTGCATATTTGAAGCCATGGCCGGCCAAGCTGTCACCAACATAGTAGAGGCATTTACAGAGCTGCTGGTGAACAAGATTCAAGAGTTGCGTGAATAAAAAGATAATGGAGTGGATCTGCAGGCTAGATGTGGGTTGAATAGGCTAGGGCGGAGTAGATCAAGAGAGGGCCTTTACCATCAGTGCAACATTGCCATTGGGCACCATGATCGTCGTGATCGTCTTCTAAAGGATTGTGTACTTGAGAATAGCAATGGCAGAGTTAGTCAAGACGTTTACCCAGCTCAAAGCAAGAGAGCTACAGCAGAAGATGATAGAATAAGCAAGGCTCTTGATCGGTCACAGTCTAAATAAAGTATGCCCTGATATTTAGAATCCTCTTTGTGTCACTATCGTTTTTTCGAGCCAGGTACCTAACAAGGTCACATGTGTGTCGCTTCAAGCGGGTAAAAGGCAAACGACATGCATCAAGGCCAACCTAAACATGGATGCCATGATACAAGCACGCGAGAACTAATCCTCGTCTATGCCCGATTCCGCACAGGCAGCATGACTTGGTCTAAAGAGGGGCCTGGGCGGAGCGGTTCATCGGCGCGGGCCTTATTGTCACGAACTACAGATCTTGACTCGGCCGGGGCAGCGGGAGGGAAGGAAGAATTTGTTTCTCGGGTATCATCAATCAGGCAGAGAATAGCAGCGTGACGTCGGTCGGGGACCCCGCTGGAGAGAGTTGGTTGGGCAGTGAGGGCAAGAATGACTCGTGATGACGGGGGATTAGTGGTTCAGAGGCTGAGTACACCGCATTTTGATGAGTCAAGAGAAGGTTTATAGGACCTTGTCCTATTAGTGAGTGCGGATGGTTAGATGTGTTGATATGGCGCTTCTCGGATGTCGAAATCGATGTCGGGGATAATACCATGACGAACAGCTCTATATTGAGTAGGTATGATATGGTGATATTGGCTAATCGGCGGAGTGAGGCGTTTTCAAGACGATAGCCTCATGCATGGTGATTCACTCTTTGTAGGTACTGTCTTGTCTAAGGAGTCCTCGGCATCACTACCTATCAGCCTATCCACAACATGCACTGTCCGTTGAAGATGCGGGTCAAGCAAGTGAGACAAGGCTTGCGAAGCTGATCAAAATAAGGCTGCAGGATTGTTTACGTGAAGCTTAGACAAGCAAACGATCACGCTATTTGCATTGTAATCCTCCAGCGCTGGTGGATATGTTACCCTAGACCTGAACAACGTTTGCCGAGATAGGAAAAGGCGGCGGGATGCTTCCCCGGTACCCGAGTAGTTGGTGTCAAATCAGAGCTTAAGGTTTGGGGCTTGGGCCTGTGGATTCCATCGATCTCGGGCTTTCCATGGCGCGCACGTGTGGGATCGCGCGCGCGCGAGCTATGAATGTAGTCGGTGCGTATCGAGATTGTTGCCATGAAAAGAGAAGAGAGAGGTGACGAGGGGATTACGGTAGAGTAGAGTAGAGTAGAGCAGAATAGAGTGCTCCGTAGAGTAGAGTACCTAGTGGGAGTGACAAAAATTCCTTGAGCCAAGAGGGTACAGGCGTGATGGATCATGCATGATGCATTAGCAGCGCTGCACTCTCGGCCATGAGGTGGGATTCTGTTTCTGGAACGATTCCTCACTCTGTCCCCGCCTAAAGTCACAGTGCAGCAATTATCGTACAGTACATACATGCATGGTACCGTTATTAACTCACAATCCTCTCACGGAACGTTCCGATCTGTTGTTGAAAAACTCTTATCAGAATTGATACCCAAGATCCAACATACTCAAGAGATCGACAGAACTGGGCAGGAATTCTAGACTCTGCTAGTCGCCCCCCAACCTCATCGGACTTGCCAAAACTCTGTACGAATATTGAGGGGGTCGCTTTGACTCGAGTCGAGTGTGTGGTACTTTTTTTTTTCCCTCTGGAGTTTTTGGCTGCAACGTCAAAGCATGGCAGCAGCACAAGTAGAGAGTACCTCATTGTATTTAAATGGCTGGGAGTTGCAGGGGCCGTTTGGCGTACGACAAATGGCCGGGCTGTGGACAACTGCAGGTACTGAGTACTTAGCAAGCCTGGCATCCCTGTTCTTTGCCCTTAATTGTACAGTAGCACATCAGCTGCCTCATATTGTGATTGTGATCGATTATTGAGACTCAATTCGTATGCCATGGATTGCTATTCATGACTCTCTTCCTTTGTTTAGCACATGAGGCAAACGGTTCGTCCCAAGCCCAGCTGTCACTCGAGTCGCCAATCAGACTCTAGAGATGGAGTTTGAAAGCCGGGAGAGTGCTGGAACTAACCCGCCATTGACCCTTCCGCCGGGTTCGCTGGGGGCTCGGGGCTCATCCATGAGATGAGATGAATACAGCGGTTAGAGGTATCGGTGACTAGCCAGCCCTGCTATGAGCGATTGGGTCTGCAGGTACAGCTACCAGCATCTTCTGAATCCATGACTGCTATTTCTTAAGTGCTAGGTTGTTCTGCCCCACACCCCCCTCCGCCTTCCACGCTCCTCCCTTGTGCCAACCCAAGTCTAGTCCGCGCCATTCAAGGCCCATCTCCCGTCCTCGTCTGAGAGTTTCCCCCAATTGCCTCTGGAAGGGCTTTCAGTCTCTTTCCTTTTTCCTCTCCTTCTCTTTACTTTTTATTGAGTGAGAGAGACACGAGGGCTTGCCTGCTTGGCCAGGGTTTATTTTTGTACTTGTGTGCCGTTAATTGATAAAAGTTATACGTCTGTTGTTCTTTACTGCGTAACTCTCTTTTTACAGTACCTACATGCTACACAGTACGACCCCTCTGTCTCTGTCGCCCGATAATCGTTTTCATCAATCGAAAACAACAATCCTGGTACGGCACGTACTTTTTTGATGGCAGCGACAACGACAACAACATCAGCAACTCTATTATAGGAAGAAAAGATCAAGACTTTAATTTGCTTTATGGCTTTGTCATGTAAGTCGTGTTATTACCCTTCTCTCATCATGACATCAGCTCCACCCATTTCAAGGTTGTCTGCGTTGGAAGCGACCAGGTATTACCATGCTTTATCTCGCCAGGCCTCAGGTTGGTCTGGTAATTACCTACTATACAGACAGACTGGACTCTACCTGGGCTAGCATAACATGGCAATCAAATATTGTTGATGGTGGATGGTCCAAGCAAACATGCTTCCAAACTCCTCTCTCTTTTCCCTTCATTTCCATCATTATCTCCAGTTCGGCGTCGCCGCGTTCCATCTATTTTCTCCTTCTCCTTTCCCTCTCGACTTTCCTTTCTTTCACCTCTAGTCTTCCTCTCCCCTCCACCAACGCGCGAGCCGAGATCAGCACAACTCACGATATGCGCGCTGGCTCCTGCTGCCTCTGAAAGCTCGCTGCTAACTCAATGCCTCGATCGCCAGCTCCTCTGTCGCTTTGAGCACCGTCGGCTCTGCCCTCTCCTGACGACAGGCAACGCGCCTGCGAGCGGCCGTGCCTATGGAGGCCCTGGAGCCTTCGTCCGCAGACCCGCTGCCGCCAGCGTCTGGTCTCAGCGCTCCGCCCCCCGTCCCAGTCTCCGACCCTCTGCAACCGTTACCCTCTTCACCCGCACTCACTGTCAAGGATCCGTCGTCGACGAAACCGAAGGATCAGCAAAGGTCTCGTTCTGGGTCTGGCCTTGTCGCAGCCCCTACTGCTACTGTAACAACTCTCAAGAAAAAGGAAAACAACAGCCCTGGCTCCTCGTCGCCCAGCAAGTGGCCCTCTGCCAGGTCCACACCAACTGCGCGCATGCCCACGAGCAACACTCCCGCGAAACCCTTGGTTCCTCTTTCAGAACGAAGAATACACCAAAAGAGGCCCACGACACGAAGTCACAAGGACTCTGACTCCAACGCCGACAATCAAGGCATTCTGGCCCGATGGGAAATCACTCCGGATGGTGGATCGGCAGGTCGTGAGGGACGTCAATTCGCTGTTGCCAACGTTGGGAATAATGGTCGGATATATCTGAGGTAAGTCAAGACCTAAATCATCCCGTGCTTGCTTCTGGCGCCTCATTTCTCCCTTCGAGAATGCCGCTGCGCTAGCCAACATCCCCGCTCTGCCTTCGTTCCGCGGTCTTTACTTGCGCTTTGTGGGGAGATGTCTTGGCCGGTCCCGTCTTGCGATCCGATCTGCCGTCGCCTTGGGGATATCGCAACGTGGCTGACACAAAACACGACGCTCGCTCGTATTATCATATGTGTTCCACAAACCACTGACTTCCGTTCTCCAGGCCGACCGTTCGCCCTGCGTACCAGCGATGTCCTCAACCTCAATTCGTCTTTCCAGTTACTCCACCCAGCACCGCAGGTTTGGATGCAATCCCTCACAACAAACAGACTCAGGACGAGACCAGCGAGCTTCACATCAGCCAGTGGACACCGACTCCGGAAGCCACACCCCATGACAGCAAACGGAACTACTTTGATCACGATTCTCAGTATTCGCTCCGACCCGCGAAACACCGACGCGCCCTCTCTGACAGCACGGTCCACGAAGTATCCGCTGCTAAGGACTCGGAGCCCGGTGCCTTCAAAATCGTCATTTCCAAGCCGGCAGAGGAATATCGGCCCCGGACTATGGAAGATTTTGATTCTAATTCTGATCCTCTCCTTGACGTCACGATTCCTTCTTGGCGAATAGGTGTTCCTCGGTTCACAGGCAGAGGCACACCCATGATTCGCGGATCTTCGTACGCTCCCACAGAGGAGTTTCGCTCCAGCAGCGCCTCGCTGCTGAGCCGACCTCAGGGCGCGCTTAACAGCTCGCACCCGGATATAGCATCCCCAAGACGACCAAGTTCTATGGCAGTACCTGTCGTGCGGCTCTCTCGCAACATTTCCGCCATGACTAGCACTCTCTCATCTACGCAACTCTCTCGAATTGTCCGTCCTAGTTATCAGTCAAACTCCAAAGTCGAACCTGCCATGTTTGACGACCTCACCTTTAAGCCAGCCTGCGATGATCGAACGTTGGTCAAATACTCTGCAGCAACCGGTGCTGTCATAGCTGCTACGCCACCACGCCTGGTTGCCGAGATCACATCACCCAGTTTCCTCGACTACGAACTCATCTCCGACTTTTTCCTGACCTTCCGAGCGTTTCTTGAACCTGTGGATCTTCTTCGTATGCTCATCGCAAGGCTACGGTGGGCTTTGGCTCGTGATGACGAAACAGGCATGGTTGTTCGCGTTCGCACATTTGTCGCCCTTCGACATTGGATTCTCAACTACTTTATGGACGATTTTGTCGTAGACTACAACCTTCGACTCACTTTCTGCGAGCTACTCAACGACTTTGTGGATGAACTTTCGCAAGACAGCCGATCTCGAAAAGTGCAACTCAAGATTCTCGGGGAGCTCAAGAAATGTTGGCGCAGGGTTTGTGCGCTTTACTGGGATGGCCCCGATTTCGACGACACTCTGGATTCCAGTGTACCCATCGCACCTGGTGGTATTGCAGGTCACCGAGATGCCAGTTTGGATCCATCCTTTTGGGGACAGGAAGATGGCGAAACGCCTCGCATCGAAAGCTTATTATCTCTCCGAAAGAGCCCTGCCGAGCGAACAAGCTTTATCGCCGACATATCGCGAGCTGGCCACGTCAGAGACTCAGTCATGGTAGAGCACCGCCCCAGTACACCGGAACGTCAAGTAGTAAGGGATTCTTTGGAGGGAGAACAGGCGTCTTCTCCAATTAGCATGTCCAGCATGGATATTATTTCATGCTCTTTTCCCAACAAAGTTACCAAAACTGCTCAATCTCATCAGACGAACCCTCTGGCTGCCCATCCTGTAACAGCCACTTCAGTTCACAGCACAGGGCCAGTCGCTACAACTCCCCGAACGCTTATTGGCAAACGGGTGCGACCTCAAGCCGCCCATAAGCGTAATAACAGTTTGACTGATTCCCTGCGGGAGCACAACTCGGATAAGTTGTCATTCAAGGATCAGGAGTTCATGATGACTGCCCCCTACGCAGGTAGTCTTGTCCGAGGAAACCTTTTGCCTCCAGGCCAGGCGTTCGTTGATGTCGAACCCGACGAGTTTTCCACCAGTCTGGTACCATCTACCAGCCTTCACCCTGAAAGTCAGACCCTTATCAAGGAGACGATGCCCGCGGGTGCCATGTCTGGACATGGTATGAAGAAGCTGTTGGGAAGCGTGCGAAGAGCCCTAAGCACCAGAGGACAAGGAGTATCTCCCACCCAAGGGAGCTTTATCAACGTCAACAACATCGGCCCCCGTGGTGCCACGACAAATCGCATTCCCGGAACAGCTGTTGTACCACAGAGCCGGCAAAGGCCTAATGGTTCTCGACCGCCGGTTAGAATTGATTTGCTCGGTGCTGAGGTAGTAGAGGATTTTAAGAAAGCGGTGCGAGATGAGGCCGCTGCAGAGGCTGATCGTCGTGGACTGCCGCCACCGATATCTCCTAACCCATCTCTGACTCCCACTGGCGATTTCCGTTACTCAGCTGCTCATATGGATTCAGCCAGCTATGATCAGCTGCCACATGACCACAGACATCGGCCAGTTAGTGACATGGCCATCACTACAGGCAGCAAATCCATTGTGATTGTTGATGATACAACACCCTTCGATCCGTCGCTTCTACACGGGGCTCCCAATAGCAATGCCTCAGTTGAGGCTTTCGCCGATACTTTCAAGCTGACGGGTGCCGACCCAACTCCCCCATCTACACCCCCGGCTGGTCATGGCACAGGGACGCCTAGACGATCCTCTTACCTGCTCAATCAGCATGTTGTGCGACCATCGTTAGATGAAGATCCTCTACCACCCTTCGTCCCAGACTTTGAGACCCTCGCCCCTGTCACGAGCGCTCCTATGTCGGAGGAGGGCAACCGAGCATCATGCTCAACGATAGCTCGAAGCACCCGCAACTACCCTCCCGTATCGTATCAAAACCATCGTCGCAATAAGTCTACCAGAACACGCCGAACTTTGAGTTCGATGTTACGCCGCCGCAGTTCATTCACCAACAGCCTCGCTCGTCGGTCCACGGCCCAGAGCTTCGATGCCACAACATGTTCTGCCACATCTGTCGTGGAGCCCGAGCCTGAAGAGCCTACGCCACAACCTCTGCGAATTCTCCGACGACGACCAGGTGGAGATCTGCGAGCCGCCACAAACGTAGGGGAGCTAGATCCTGTTACACTGAGGAGATCGCAATCCGTAGGCTCACTGACAACATACTCGGAGTCTATTCGCAGCTCTTTCATCCAGAGTCCTCGGGTGAATTCTTTTGGCCATGGTTCTTTTGGCAAAGGCGAAGTTGTTTCGATTGATTACGCACAGTCTAGGAGCGAAGTCTTCTCTCTCGGACAGCTTGCAGAGAAACCGAAGCGAGATCTTTCTCTGTTTAGCACTCACTCGTCTAAGCCGGTAATGCGCCCTTCGTTCGAGAAGGAGGCACAGAAACTGGCTCAGATACCGGATGACGACGATGATGGTGGAATCGAGTCTGCACTAGCAAAGCTTGAAGGCAAGCTTCCCGAGAAGAAACGCCACAAGTCGGCTGTCAGTCTTCAAACTGCTCCTCAGACAGTTAGTGAGGTTGCTGTTTCTTCGCACCAACCAGAGGCTGAGCAGAAGAGAGATCATCGAGATCAGCAGCTTGTGGTTCGGGAGACGTTCATGCTGGACCCTGAGGATAGCGATCCTGAACCGTTAGTTGAGCCGCAAGACCAGTCCCTCACGCCTCAACGACCAGTCACCGAAACAAGGTCGTTCTTGACTGGTTCTTCGCGAGAGTCTTACTCTTCTGTTCCAATCCTCGACCGAGACTCACTGAAGGGCCGTCCATGGACCAACATGTCAATTCTAGAAGGCCCAGACGACGAAGCTACACCTCGCCCACAAAAGACCCTCTTGCTCACTGGCGACGAGGGTGACTCGCAGCATGCCTCTTTTGATTTTGTCGAGAAAACTCAGAGCATTGAGGGCATCAAGCCTGGTGACACTGCCCCGTCAATTTCCGAAGACCAGTCATTCCTTGACGATGACAGCGACCTCTCGTCTGAAATGTCTGCTGATGCTTTGGATTACGATGAGTCCGAGTTTGGTGAAGGCCTCCTCCCACGGGTGAAGCTTCCTGCTCATCCTCTTGGGTCTCCGGCACCTGCTCCCAAGCGCAACCCTCCTTCACCTCCGATCACTCTGGTGCAAGCTTTGGAGATGTCTCCGCCACACTGTTTCAAGGTCCCCGAGTTACACGAAGATCAAGTCTGGGGCCAGAAACCCCTTCCTCTAACTCCCGAGACTACACCGATCGCCCCATACGTCCCGGCAGACGATCAGACTACGACAGATGCGCTTCGCCAAGCCCCCAAGCCAGAGTCGACTGAGAGCAACAAGTATTCTGCACATCTGCCATTCATCCTAGCCTTTGACTCGGAGATTCTGGCACAGCAGTTTACTCTTATCGAAAAGGATGCGCTGAATGAGATCGACTGGAAGGAGCTTATTGATATGAACTGGAAGGATGCTGCCCACAGCGATTCTCGTTCGTGGGTAGACTTCCTCCGCAACTCTGATGCTCATGGTGTTGAGGTTGTCATCGCTCGCTTCAACATCATGGTCAAATGGGCCATCTCCGAGATCGTCCTGACGCAAGGCCTGGAAGAGAGAGTGCGGTGCATTACCAAGTACATCCACATCGCAACACACTGCCGCCGATATCGCAACTTTGCTACTCTCGGACAACTCACCATCGCCTTGTCCAGCAACGAAGTCGCTCGTCTCACCAAGACCTGGCATCATGTCGCTCCTCAAGATATCAAGACGCTACATGATCTGGAGAAGCTGGTTACTCCCATGCGCAACTTTTACAATCTTCGCGCTGAGATGGAAGTTGGTTCAGATGCGGGTTGTATACCTTTCGTGGGCATCTACACTCACGACCTTCTTTACAATGCTCAGCGCCCGTCTGAGATGGCTGGCTCCCCAACAACACCCCCTTTGATCAACTTTGAGCGATGTCGCATTGCAGCCTCTGTTGTCAAGACCCTACTCCGGCTTTTGGAGGCCAGCACTCGATACAAATTTCAGCCCATCGAAGGTATCACAGAGCGTTGTCTCTGGATGAGCGCTTTGAGCGATGAGGATATTCGACGTCACTCAGAAATGCTCGAATAGACTCTCAAAACCATGTGGCTCGCCACATTTACACAATAAATCAGACATACGGGAACGATAATTACGAATTATGACTCACCGATTCAACGGCGTTTCATTTCCTATGTTACAATACCACATCAAGAGCATACCCAGCGTGCCTCTACATTATACCCCATCTCACAAGTAGTACACATATCATCAGGCCCGAGGAGCTTTTTTTATTCCTCAGTCTACTTTAAACTTAATCATTATCATAGCATCTGGGACAAAGCAAGGAGTTGGGAACTTTTCTGTTTCTATTTCACACGATCCATCTATGGGTTTTCTTGGCCTGGTTTGATCAATACCCGCACAGCGCAAGCGTCATATTGCGTCTGCTCTTCTTCTTTTTGGCTTTCTATTTCATAGAGCGGGAGCGATGGGATGGGTATGGATGGGAGGTTTGGATTCACTTGAGGAAACAAGTGCGATTAACTATGGGTGGGAATAACCAAGGAGTTGATACATTATGGAGAGTTAGTGGAATGACTAGGTAGTGAAGGACCCCAACAATTGGTATCATGTTTACGATGAAAACTTCCTGAATCTGGTTCTGATGTGATTACGCCCAACCACTTAAACGTAGGTACATCCGCTACTGTCACTAAAATATTCAACATCAGAATGACTTTACAGACTAGGTAGCTGGTCTACCCATTGACACAAGACATTACGAGTCAACTAGTTTACGATAACACATTGTAATCACTTGTGATGGGCAAACCCAAGCTTGGACGACTCATATTTTGACTTTTCTCGCATCAATACAAATCCACAGAAAACAAAGGCGGGATAACGATCAAGTCCATCCCCTCAGCAGCGCAGGGCTTTCCCTCTCCGCCCTTTGTCTCTCTCATCTATCCCTAGTAAGAAAAAAATTCTGTAGAAAAATCCCCACCCCTTGGATCACATACGAGTAAGAGAACGACAGAGGGGGAGGGAGGGGTGAAACACAGAATAGGTTCAAGGGATGACAGAAAGAACAAAAGGAGGCGAGTATCTTTCCCTCATTAGCACCGCCAAGTTGAAAACCTCGGTCTCCGGGGAGTTCGTAAAAAAAATGTCAGCAAGTAATTTGTAGTGTCGAAAGGCGAGAAGGAAAAAAAAAATAACGTTGTCGAATAGTTTGATTGAACCACACACATCCGTCAATGCCTTTTTCTCTTCTCTGATCTCTCGTCGAAAACCGTCCCAAAAAGTATCAAATTCATTGTTTGAATTCTTTGGTATCCTCTTTTTTGTTTTGTTTACCACTCGATGACGGGCTGCTGCTTGCCATCACCCTCCTGGGCCTCAGTTCCCTACCACTGAGACTCCTTGGGGGCCTCGGCGGAAGCAGCCCACTCGGTGTTGGCAGGGGCGGCACCCCACTCCTCACCAGCAGCACCGTCCCAGCCGGCACCAGTAGCGCCAGAGGCACCGGCGAAGCCAGCGGCGGGAGCCTCCCAGTCAGCACCAGCAGAGGCCTGGAAGCCGGACTCGATAGCGGCAGGGCCCTCCTCATCAGCACCGGGGAGCTTCTCCTCCTCGACCTTATCCTCAGCCTCAGCCTCAGGGTCGCGGTCTGCGAGGTGTTAGTGTTTGCTTGGTGGGTTAGTGGAGGATGGGAAAACGTACAGAAGTAGAGATCGACCATAACGTCCCAGGGAGTCTCGCGGTTGTAGATGGTGCCGCGGAGGCGGAGGACCTCACGGGCGAGCATCCACCAGACGGCACCGATGGCGTGGCGACCCTTGTTGTTGGTGGGGATGGCGACGTCGACGTACTCGGTGGGAGAGTCAGTGTCGGCGAGGGCAATGACGGGGATGTTGACATAGGAAGCCTCCTTGATGGCCTGGGCGTCGGTGCGGGGGTCGGTGACGACGATCAGACGGGGCTCCTTGAAAGATCGGGTGATATAGTTGGTGAAGGAACCGGGGGTGAAGCGACCGGCGATGGCGGTAGCACCAGTGTGGGCAGCGAACTTGAGGACAGCACGCTGGCCGTAGGGACGGGCAGAGATGACACAGACATCGGCGGGGTTGTCGATGGCAGCGATGATACGGGCGGCCAGGACAATCTTCTCCCTATGAGTGACGCTGTTAGCAATTGTGCGCCAAAGTGTGGTGTTTTGTGCCCAGATTTCTCTGCCCCTCCTCCGAATAGCTTCATTCTCTCAAAGTTCGAATATCCGCCTTTAGAGTCGCTTCCTCAAGCTCGTTGAAGCCCCCAAAATCCCACCAAAAACCCAATTTGTACATACCAGGTCTTGCCGACGTTGAGGACGTTGACACCATCAGCACGGGTCTTCCAGAGGTAGCTCTCCATGTGAACCTGGAGGTTCTTGGAGCCGAGGTGGCACTGAGCAGCCAGGAGGGTCTCAATGTCCTGGCTGGTGGCGTTGAAGAGGGAGGGCAGGTTGGAGGGAGCCATGTTGACGAATTTCTTCTCTTGTCTTGCTGACGAAAAGGATGGCTTGGAAGGTGACGGCGAAGAGGATGTGGTGTTGCGTGCAAAGAGTCGCAAAGCAGAAAGTTCGCGATCGAATTTTGAGACGCCAAAATGTGTGTGGTGGGAAGCCCTGATGGCGCTTATCCACTTACGGGCTAGTGTGCAGATAAGAGATTGAGTGCAGTATCACCACGTGATTAACTTGCTAGGCCGGTTTGGTCTCAGCTTGTCCCTTGTTCGGCATCGGCCGTTTTGGCTAAGGAAAATTTGGGGCGAGGCTTTGGACGTCAATCTATCAGTCTCTGATATCAAAGCAGCAGCCGATTGATGCTTCAACCATGCCCCCCAGAATAACGGCGCTGCCGCGCCTAGGCCCCTTGAACCGTGTGTCTTTTGCTTAGCCATTCACTCTCTCAGTGCTGACCAATTGTATAGTCTGCCTCCGACCCGCCGCAAAGCCCGCTCCCCCCAACTTCCTCCCCATCGTTCAGACGGCCAACCTGTCCCAGCGCGAGAAGAAACAGAAGGCGAAGCAAGACCCCTACCGATGGGCTCAGGCTCAACAGCGAAAGGCCGCCAATGTGCAAAGGCGTGAGGAGCTCTCCCGAGAGCGGGACGAGGCCTGGGGTGATCCGGTCAAGGGCAAGACAACACCTTTCGTCGAGTCTCTGGATTCAGCCGGTCAGGATGCCACTTCCCGTGTCCCTACCGATGCCAGCGGAAACCAGCTAGCCACTCCTCAGGAGTTGCCGACGTCTCCTGAGCTTCGAAACTACTTCCTCACCGAGTCGGAGCTTAATGAGGCCGTCAAGCACGCATATACTCTCACCGAGCCCACGATTGGCATGGTCGAGTCACAGATGGAGCCTGGAAGTGAACAGGATAAGAAGAAGCAACATGAAGAGCGTCACAAGAAGGCCGTCGAGGCTCTGCGTCGCATCACATCGTTGAGCAACAGCAGCGCCAAGGATCGCTTCCACGCCAACGTGCGGCGCATTGTCGATGAGTTTGGTCGCCACAACACCGACAAGTACCTCAAACCTAAGCCCAAGTCTATCAGCCCCAACACGGTGCCTATGCCTGGCCGATCAGGCCCTGACACTGGTAGCTCTGAGGTGCAAATTGCTATCTTGACGGCAAAGATCCGCACTCTCTCGCAGGCCCTGCAGATCAACCGAGGTTACAAGGATAAGCACAACAAGCGTAATCTGAGACTGTTACTGCACCGTCGACAGAAGCTTATAAAGTACATGGACCGCAAGGAGAGGGGAGGTGAGCGATGGACTCACATGGTTGAGAAGCTGGGTCTCACGCCTGCGACCTGGAAGGACCAGATCGAGTTGTAAGCGAAGGCTGGAGCTGTTTTTGTAGAATAACTTGTTTCTCTCTATGTACAATACAAGCCACCTGAACGATGGAGCGACGATGCCGCCTTTTGCATCTACCTATCTTGTCCTTTGCGCCAGTGTCGAAACTATTCCATGCCATTACGAGCTCACAGTTGCTACTATACTACACAAAATTCTGCTAAAAATGAAAATGGGGTGTCGATAACAAATCAAAAGACGCTGATGTAGTTGCCGATGCGTTCCTTCTGGTTCTGGGCTATGCATTCGGCAATCCAAGTAATGTTGCGGATTTCCTGTCGAATTGTTAGTTCTGCTTCGAAAGGTTGATACAAGGAGTCACTGACCTGTTCTCGCAGCTTCACCCACGCGTAGACAATGGCGTGAGTGAACTGTCTGGTGAAAGCACCCTTGGAAATCTCCATCTCCTTCTGGTAAAACATGTCCTCAAGGGTCTTGGTTTCGCCAGAGCCGCCGCCCATGTTTCCAGGTCCTGATGGACCACCGCCAACAGAGACAGCATCAAAGAAAGACTTGTAGTCTTGAACACCGTCGACTGCCAAACGAACACCCTCAGGGTCCTCAGCTCGAGAGAGCATGAGAGTTCCCTCGGGGTACAACTTACCAAAGTTGGGGTACAGCTTGTTGCGGTCTTGCTTGGAAAGGTCTGTGCCGAAAGAGTTGAGGGTAATGTTGATAGCTCGACGGTCAGCCTCAAACTCGAGAATCTCAGACATGACCTCAGAAGTAGGTGTGCCAGCCATCTCGGGATGAGTGTTAACAAAGTTATGAAAGTCTTCAAGATAGTTCTTGTAGAGCGTGTTTCGAACAATCTCAATGTTCAGCTCGTCAAGATCCTGGTGGCTGAGGCTGCCCTTGAAGTAGGGAGCAAGGGGTGTCTCAATAAGGACGCTGTTGTAAAGCTCTTCAATGTTGGTAGCAACACAGAGAACGGGCATAGTCTCAAACCAGCCCAGAGGGTGGCATCGCTCAAGTAGCTCACGGGTATCGCGCTCGTGAAGGGTGCCAGTGATAAGTAGAGCGACGTTGTCGATCATGTAGCCATAGGTGACGTAGTCCATAAAGGTCGCGAGGGAACCAACAGCCTGAGCGCGCACATATCGGAACTCTGAGATGAGCTTGTCGGTAGTCTTGGCTGCGAGAGCTGAAGTCGAGGGGTTAGGTGGAAGAGAAGCAAGGAAGTCGCCATAAGAGGGACCAAGCTGAAGCTTAAGATCTTGATGTTGTTAGCATGACAGAAGTCGGTGATGTAGTCATGTCGCGTACCATCGATCGTCTCGCATTGAGTCAAGTTGTTGTAGGCTGGGCCCGTGAGAAGGCTGTTGCGGTAGCCTCGGACAATGCCCTCGACGTAGCTGTACACTGGGGTTAGTCTCCATCACTACTGTATGAGGCTCCCATCTCCAAGCTAAGACGCACCCGTTGTTGACGTTGTAGAGAAGACCCTCCATCTTGTTTGTAGCTCTTCGTACTTCGTTCGGCCTTGATGATACCGTGTTCGTAGTCTGGAGAAGGGATGGGTGTTTTCGTGGCCGAAACGATGAATTAATAAGTCGGTCGTCAAAGTTGGTCGCCTACCTTAGCATTCCCAAGCCTGCGACGCAAGCTGGACATCGCGAGCGTCGACACGTGAGTGGCCAGGAGGCTGTGGCAGGGGTACGTACTCGTCGGAGAAGCCGGATTTATATAGCGCCGATAGCCCGATGCACCTGCAACACACTTTCTGCGCTAGTATCAAAGACCAAAAAAATTGAGTGGAACCTTCCCAAGCTTCATCTGAAATTTTTCCATCGCCAGCCCACCCTCGATCTTTCCTTCCGCAGCCGCGCACCACGAACCGGACTGTGCCTCGCGAGGAAGCCACGACGCCAATCGATTAGAGCGAGAATACCAGGAAGGAGTCAACTAATTCACAATGTCGCTCTTTGTGCTTGCCGAAACGCCGGCAGGGTAAGTCGCAACCCTCGACATCGACCTTGACTTGCGATAGCGAGGAAGGTGCAGGTGCAGGCAGGTGCAGGTGAACGAAGGCATAGGCTAACAATTGGCAGCTACGGCCTGTTCAAGGCTACTGACAAGAAGATGCTGAAGAACGAGGAGCTCGCTGCTGAGCTGGGACGACCTGAGAAGGTGGTTGAGATGTAAGTTTTGAACATTTTTCATTCGCGAAAACTTTAGGCCATTGAGCACCCGACAATGTTTTCCCTGTCAGATTGGACGGCCGCGAGATGGCACAATGCCAAAGTGACACTGGCTGACACCTTCTCCTATCACAGGCTCAAGCTCAAGAAGTTTGTCAAGTTTGACAGCGCCGCTACAGCTCTCGAAGAAGCTGCCTCGCTCAAGGAGGGCAAGGTTCCTGAGCTTCTCACTCAACTCCTCGACGAACTCAAGTCCGAGAAGAAGGCTTCGCTCGCCGTCGCTGATATGAAGCTGGGCACGGCTATTTCTAACCTGCCCTCGCTTAACATCTCGCCTGTTTCTGGCTCCAACACCATGGATCTCTTCCGTGGTATTCGAGGACAGCTGGCCAACCTTATCCCTGGTCTGGTTGAGGAGAACTTTGACCGCATGGCCCTGGGTCTCTCTCACTCAATGTCGCGTCACAAGCTTAAATTCTCTGCCGACAAGGTCGACTCTATGATCATCCAGGCCATCAAGCTCCTCGACGACCTCGACAAGGAGCTCAACGTTTACGCCATGCGAACCAAGGAGTGGTACGGATGGCACTTCCCTGAAATGGCCAAGATTCTAAACGACAACTTGGCCTATGCTCGCGTCATTTTGGCCGTTGGCATGCGCACCAACATCGCCGACAGCGACCTTTCTGAGATCCTTCCCGAGGAGATTGAAGGAGCTATCAAGGCCGCTGCCGAAATCAGCATGGGTACTGAGATCACCGATGAGGATCTCGACAATATCAAGCTGCTCGCTGACCAGGTTATCGTCTACTCCAACTACCGAACTCAGCTATCTTCCTACCTCGAGAGCCGTATGCGCGCCATCGCTCCTAATCTGACTGCCCTTGTCGGATACCTTGTCGGTGCCCGTCTCATTGCCCACGCTGGATCTCTCATCAGCTTGGCCAAGTCCCCTGGTTCCACCATCCAGATCCTTGGTGCAGAGAAGGCTCTTTTCCGTGCTCTCAAGACCAAGCACGACACTCCCAAGTATGGTCTTATCTACCACTCTTCACTCATTGGTCAGGCTACGGGCCGAAACAAGGGTAAGATTGCCCGTATGCTGTCTGCCAAGGCCGCTTTAGGTCTTCGTGTTGATGCCCTTGGTGATATCGAGGATGATGAAGACGAGGAGGAGCGCGCCATTCTCGGTCTTAGCAACCGTATCAAGCTTGAGAACCACCTCCGCAAGCTCGAGGGCAAGCCCCTTCTGCCCAAGGGTGCCAACGTTACTCCCTCTGGAGAGATCGTTGGTGCTGGTCAATTCACTCTCAAGGAGACCCGCCGATACAATGGTGACGCCGATGGTGTTGCTGACGATGAGGAGGCTAACGGAACCACCCCCGCTAAGAAGCTCAAGAAGGCCAAGAAGCTCATCGAGGAAGTTGATGAGGAGATGAAGGATGCTGAGGAGAGCGAAGACAACGAGGTCGTTACTCCTGCCAAACCTAAGAAGCTGTCCGAAGCCGACTACGAGCGTCTTGCCGAAGAGGCTGGTCTCTCCGTCAAGAAGTTCAAACGCAAGTACGAGCGAGGCGATGTCGAATTGAACGATGACGGTACACCCAAGGTTTTCAGCAAGAAGGAACTCAAGAAGCTGCGAAAGGCTGAGGAGAAGTCTACACCTTCCAAGTCGCAAGCTCCTGCCGAGGAGACCGACGGCAAGAAGAAGAAACGCAAGCACGACGACTCAGAAGACGAGGCCGAGCCCAAGAAGGAGAAAAAGCAGAAGAAGAAGAAGCGTCACTCGGAGGCTTAGGGGCCCCCGAGCAAAGGGTCACAGCGAAAGTCGTGACAATGCTGAATCAGACACAACTGTAGGATCATTCTTGTTCTACCTGCTTTACTCTTACTCGTCTGGGCACCGACGAAGGACCACCTCCAAAAAAAGATCACAATAAAAGTCAACACAACAAACGATTGGACGGTTCCCAATGTGTAGATATATGATACCTGAGAGACTCCTGGCGTGGCAGCTTCTGCCTGCACCTTGTTTCCTGGCTGGCTGGCGTTTGGGCGGAGGGCATATTGGCGTGATTTGGTTTTATCCCTTTTTCGTATTTTCTACTTGACCCTCTGTTCCCCATCCCCTGGGTGGATGCGCGGTAGTTCAGGAGATGTGATTGAGCATGATTTGATGTATCTTACTAGAGGGGTAACAGAGGGGATTTAGAAGAAAAGAATTTGACAAGTTTAAAAGTTAATTTTGAAGTCTGACTATGTTTTGTTGAGATTGTGATTGCCGACCTGTCATCATGGTCTAGAAGAGTTCAATGTATAAAAGTTGTGATTTCGTGAGTAATTTTTTATGCAAACGAAAAGCGAAAAGCTTAATCTCTACAGGCAAGCTTACATGGTGATCTTGTGACTCTTCAATAAACCCTTTTTCCGGTTTCTGGTAATGTGGCCAGAGCGGTTAAATGGTTCGATCAGTCTTTCGCCTCCATACCCATATTTGACTCATCCGCTGGGTTTAGCACAGCATGTTTGTTTACCTCTTCTACAAGTTTGATTGAGGTCCAATGCTACTGTAGGTTTTCTAGCATCTTGGCACATAACCATCTCACTTACCAGCACAGCCAACAGTCTATAGGAGAAAAACGTATATTCGTAGCGATTGGGTATTTTCCATAACTTAGCCGCAAGCATCCAAACATCCTGTCGTCATTAAATGCTCGTCTGAGCAAACCCCGGGTATCCTTTACTCAAAATAGAAAGCACCAAAGCTACACCGTCCCCTTCTCAACCACTCTCTCCAAAAGAAGAAGAAAATTAGAGTACATACACAGAAGTTACAAAGAGCAAGGAGCGGTAGCGGTAGTTTTGAGATGGGGTATCAAAGTGCAACATTGAGAAAGCAAAAGACGTCAAATCATTCAGCTGCGGCGGACGGTCGAGAGATCGGGGTATAGCGCTGATGAAGACGAGAAGAGAGCTATTAGAGCAATTGAAGCAATGCTTCCGAAATCAAGTAGACCAGGCTAGAACCCGAAACGGGAAACCCTCAAGTGTTAGCCGACCGTTGCCTCAGAGATGATGTACACGAAGGGAGAATGTCTGATTTAGATGTTCTCCACGACGCGGGCATTCATAGCCTGTTGGAAACCTGGGTCCTGACCTCCAAAGTCTAGATCGTTATCCAGGGCATGGCCGCTGGATTCGCCAGTCTGGTTAGCCATGGCGGCGTTGAGGGCATTGCCCATGGTCTGGTTAGCAGCAGGCAGAAAGATGACCTTGCTGTTGGCAGACTTGGCCATGGCTTGCATGGCCTCGAGGTACCGGATCTGCATAGCGGGAGCCGAGCTGAGAATGTCGGCAGCCTGTCGCATCAGCTTGGCGGATTCAACCTGGGAACTGGTTAGCAAATGTGTTGTGGAGCGATTGTGGTAAAGAAGGTTACCTCAGCTTTGGCGGCGATGATCTTGCTTTCACCGATACGCTTGCTCTGGGCAGCCATGGAGAGTGACTCCTGCAACTCCTGGCTGAAGACAATATCCTTGATGAGCATACTCTCAACCTGAACACCCCAGCCAGCAGCAACGTCCTCGATTATTTCTCCGATAGACTGAGCAATCTCCTCACGACGCTCGATAACATCCTGAAGGACGCGAGCACCGACGACGTGACGGAGAGTAGTCTGAGTACGCTCCATGAGAGCCTGTCGGACATTGTTGATACCGAAAGCAGCCTTGTGAGGAGAGACGATGTGGTAGTAAATGACTGAGGTCAACCGGAGAGTGACGTTGTCCTTGGTCATGCAGATCTGCTCAGGAACTTCGGTGGTCTGAATCTTGACATCGATTTGGATGAGCCTCTCGCTGAGAGGGTTGATCTTGACCAGACCAGGGTCGACGGCCTTGTAGAACTTTCCGAACTTTGTGACGAGACCGACGTTTCCTTGGTTGACTTCCTTGTAGGGGTTAGGGCAGACGATGCAGCAGGGCACAGCACCCATGGTTCCAACGACAGTTCCAAGAACGTTCACTGATGATGTTAATTGATGATCTGATATCACGTGTATATGTGACACTTACTCATGCTCCCATACCAGTCGTTGGGGCCGGCTTCCTGCTCAACAACAGTGGCATACTTGCGCTGGAGGTCCTCCTTCTTGGGAGGCTCGACTGTCATCTTGTTCTGGGGGACGAAGCCTCCGTTGCCATCTCCGGGCGCTGGGGCCTTGGCGTGTGAGGAAGAGCCTCCGCCGTTGATCATGCCATCAGTGGACGACATTGTGAAGTATTAAATCGAGATGTGGTCTTCTTGACAATTGTATAATGTTAATTGAGAGGGTTGTTTGGAAAGGTCTAGTGATTTGATAAAAGTATGAGATATCAAAGACAAGCTGTGTTTCGAATTTTGGGGCGGGGAGAGGGTGTTATTTAATCTCCTCAGGCAAGTCCAACCCACCCTCAGCTCATCCTGCTGTTTGAAGGGAAACCGCCAAGTCAAAAAGTCTATGAGGTGACGTCGACCTCGCTAGAAGGAGCACCCGACACAACCCAAGCTTCGTGCAGGGAGCCCTGCCCGGTGCGTGCTGCCGGCTGCACCTCAGGTGACACGGGGAAAGAGCGATCTACTTCCCACAATGTGGAGCCCGCATGGCTGGAGTACCTAGGCGGATGGTTTTTTATTGGCTTAAAGGCCCGAACAGGAAGGGACTTGTGGGGCGCAAGGCTTGGGCTTGCCGCTAGGCTCCCGTATGGAAAGAGGTCTAGAGACGGGATTTCTGGTACCGTATGTGGAACACGATGAATGCGAAAATACCTACATTAGGACTCATGTTCGGGTCAAGAGATTACATGCGCGAATTTTCTGGAAGCTCAACTCGAACAATAACCCAGGTCGGACGCAACCGAGATAACATTTGCTTCTCCAATGGAAATAACACGACTTGGCTAGGTAAACATGATATGGCCAAGCCTTTTGGTCGCTCGGCTTGTAGCAAACCCGGTAGCGATGTGCGTTGGCCAAGTAGCCCAAGCATTACAGTACATTGGGTAGTGACTTCTCCATGCTAACAGCTTTGTTTCTGCCTCGCCCGCTCCTGTCAATCTCCCACGTAAATATTATTGATCCGTGCGGTGCTGTGCGGTGCTGTGCTGTGCTCGGAGATGGCTTCGTAGGGACAGGGATGGTGGGCTCGACGTTCAGTAGCTCAGGCAAATAGTGCAGATCGTTGAATGGAACTCAGCCTCTTTGACGGTAACGGCGCTATAAGGCCACGATATTCTGGCAAGCAGCTGTGTCTCCGCCCGATTCTTGTTGGTTTCCATGACCACTGGATTTTTATCACGGAGCGTCGGCAGAGCTACTGTCCGACTCTGGCCAATCACGGCGGGATCGCAAACTCAGAGCCAAAGGCCCAGGGCAACAAAATGACCCCAAAGACTGGGCGTGTAATGTCATTGGACAAGAGACATGTGACAGGCTGCACTGCCTCTGTAAATTACAGCATATCGATGTCCACTTGTCATTGTTGGTCATGTCTCGGCTTGGCGATGCCGGGACGACAAGATGTAAATCAAGCTCTATCTGGAAATGGCCGGGAGCGACGTGCCGTGTTGAATGAGATGGAATTCTAGAATGCTTCTCGGCGCTAGCATCGGATGTTCTAAACATCAACATTTCAAGATGCCGCCCGGCTGTGCCTCAATTCGTCTTGCCACGTGCAAACATTCCCTCGTGTAAGTCAACACAGGCACTAAGTTTTTGATCGTCTGAACTGAGCCTCCGGGAGTAAGTTTCTTGCTCCACAAGGCAGACCGCTAATCTTCAAATCTCTAGTCTGCCTAAGTCATGTGATGGCAGGCGTGACAGATAACAGTTTGTCGAGATCTTTTTGCTCAGCCTTTACACAGCCCCGGGAATTTATTTGCTTGGTGCACTAGGATGGATCCCTCCTTACAACTCGACCGGAGCCGGCGCCGACGTCTTCGGCCCCGTTTCTATCTGACCGATCATGGCCTCCGCCCCGGCCATAAGATCAGCGTCTCAGTGCAGCATTACAGAAATGTCATGAATTTCTCCAGACAAACAGGGTCTATTATCATTCTTCCAGAACATCACCAACTCCGCCGTTACATAAAATCTTATTGTTCTTGGCACAGCCACCGCATATGATCATGCAAAATCTGATCGCGGAATCAAGTCATGTCAGCAGGGCAGAAGTCTTATTAAATTTGATGCGAAGAAAGCCGGTCTAAGCTTTCATAGCCCAGTAATCTGTTCTCTGTATGGAAATGGCCGCTGTATGGCAATGTAATGGGGCCTCTAGGATTTCAGGTGTGGATACAGGGTAAGCTCGTTCCAGATTCGATACCTTGACTACAAGCTAACTTTTGTTAGATTTGCGCTATTGTTCGACACGAAAATGGCCATTCAGATGACGAGCCAAATGAAAGAGACGCATATGGTCTTTATGATGCGTTGCGGCTATGTCTATGCTCCGTCATGAGCGCCGGGAACAGAGTGAGACTATAAATTAGGGCCAACGAAGTCCAGAGGCTATCGTAACACTTCGCCTCCTGCAGTTCACAACAAAGGATGGACTGCGTCCAAACGAACTCGTCTCACGATCGCAAACAATGTTCTGGCGTAACATATGGAATACTTTTGCGAGCTCTACTACGCAAGAGTCTAGCAAAGGTAGAGGAATGCCGTTAGGGCAACGTCCCCTAACATCAGAGCATATTCCCCTGTGGCTTAGTTGGCTAAAGCGTCCGACTGTTATTACATAGACTATCGGGAGATCGGAAGTTCGAGCCTTCCCGGGGGAGTTGACCTTGTCTTTTGCCAATTTGATCTTTTTGCCTTTCATTAAGTATCGTCAACCAGGTATTTTTCTTTTTTTATTCTTATTTGCCCGGTAGTAGATTGTATAAGTTGAACTTGGCAGACTTAGATTCACTCTGACGTTCCACGGGCGTGTAGTTCTTCTGGTTAACTAATGATTATATCAACTGTGTTCAGGGTTTCTCTTTTGACAGAAGCGTCGACACAAATGACCTGAAGTTTTCTCAAGTTCTGAGGTTGCAACCGCCTCTTGGTAACGCTGCATGTCCTCGGTGTTCTGGTTGGCACACCTCTATGCCAACTCTGTATTGGCAAAATATTGAGATAGTATGGAGTAAGTCAGTCTGCATGAAGACATGTTATGCTTGTTCAAATCTTACAATACGCGTTACAGTTTGAGTTTTGTGGTGTCAGAATTGCCATCCTGTTATTAGGCAATTCTGAGCTACGTCGCAACTATAAACCACTCAAACAATGGTTAATTCGATACCTCAACATCTGAACGACTTCATTGCCTTACACCTTTCTGGTCAACACGAACGACGATACTCGTCCACAACATAGTACCCGACAGCCTGGCGGCCATCATCGAATCAGCTCATCCCCTGTGGCTTAGTTGGCTAAAGCGTCCGACTGTTACTGGCAGACAATCGGGAGATCGGAAGTTCGAGCCTTCCCGGGGGAGACGCGCTCTCTCCAAGCAAGCTTTTTGGTGTTGTGGGCTATTTTGTGTTGAGGACACGCGGTTAAGCTTCACTCCGCCCCACTAGGGCTCACCCATGGGCTAGGATCGTGAAACTTGAGACGAGCCTGGCAAATGTATAGAGGTATTCAGTTGCCGGGTGTTGTGCATTAGTCCAATGGTATGGTATATCCTGAAGTCTATGGTGAGCCGACATCAACTGGCCCAGCAGTGACAACTCTGAGACATCTGGCTAGTAACTCTTCTCAATTGAGATGACGATTAACAAATTCTCCATCGTACACGCTGCCTCACGCCTCGGCCGGAGACGTACCGATATAAACCGGCATCGACAAGCACAGCTCATTTGGCTTGTGGAGGCGCTCTTCGCTTCACCCATAATCTGACTGGCCTCCACGGCCATGATGAAAAAGCCCCCTTAGCCACTGAAGGCGAAGGCCATCTGTCACTTCCTGCGGGCTCGAGGTCGTAGAGAGAGATAAAGACCGAGATGTACATGAGTACTTTTCTCAGAGTAAACGCCGAATCATCGCACATAGCCAATGTTCCATCTAAAAGAGTCAGTCAGTACTCGATCAACGCATGTGACTAGTGAACATACCTGATGCTCGGACAGTGCATGGGTCAATCTGCTGCGTCTTGTCACCCTTTTCATTAACAACTTCTTCAAGGTATCGTCCAGCTTGCCAAACCTTGGAGTCGGTAAAGCTTCTGGGATCCGAGTGGTGCAGATCATTGATGACATGAGCAAACGTTCCCTTCTTCAGGACATAGCTCTCTTCCTTGTCCTTGAGCGTCACATCCTCCTTCAAGTATCTCGCCGACCATCCTCCACCGTAGAGCCTTAACGTCTCAAGGTATACACCCTGAAGCAAAGGACACTTCGTCAGCAGCCCTTCCAAGTCAAGTTTCTCAATCTCGGGAGGAACCCAGACAGCACCCCCGAATTCATTCTTGGGCTGGACGATCTTGACGAATGGAGTGATTTGCTCGCGAATCTGGGATAGAAGAACAGGATCTTGGTAGAGCTCGAACAAGGACCACGAGATGAGTGATGTAGAGTTGACAGTCGTGCTCCAGAGAAGAGCCACATCGAACGCAGCGCGCACATCGAGAGATAGACCGTGCTTGCGGTAGACATCAGTCCTGGCGCGGACGAGGGGGCTGATTGTGTGAAAGTCTTGCCATCTCACACTAGGCTCTTCGTCGCTGAGAAACTTTTCCAACTCGTCGTGAAACTCCCGCATAAAGGCGAGTAGTCTGCCTAGAGCAATTCTAGCTCGCTGAGAACTTGGGAAAGGTGCCCAGACAGGCACGCCCATGGCCAGAGAATGAAATGCATCGTTGAAGATCCATAGATGAGGCCAGATGTCGGGATAAATCTCGACAAAGTCTGTACCAAAGACGGAAATGGTTGCAGTCCGCGCAATAAAGGTCTTCATCAACTCAAAAAAGTCCACGGCCATGATCTTTTCGTCCTCTGTGTTTTCCAAGAGTTCTGCGTTGGCTAGCCGCTCCCAGTCCATCTGATCAGTGGAATAACTGTTAAACGAGACTGCATCGGCGGCATTGTCGTCGAGATCTCGGAGAGTAGCTTTGGCAAGGTCATCCAGATGAGAACCAGTCAGATGCTCCTTGGTAACTCGATGAACCTCGGCAGCAGCTCTGTCGTAAGCGGCAAGATCCTTCTTTGAGAGACCAAAATTGGTCAGCATGATGCGCCTCGCAACATACTCCTTGTCGGCTACAGATTCTGGCTGCTCAAGTAAACGAGCAGCGAGAGAG
The DNA here is from genome assembly GCA_013184455.1 of Fusarium continuum. Classification (NCBI taxonomy): domain Eukaryota; kingdom Fungi; phylum Ascomycota; class Sordariomycetes; order Hypocreales; family Nectriaceae; genus Fusarium; species Fusarium continuum. The sequence continues at coordinate 5,290 of JABCKB010000625.1, read as the reverse complement.
GGTCGGAACACAAAAGAGTGAATGGTTGAAAACAATCGGATTGAAAAGACACCCTGGGCGTATCGGTCCCTGAAGCGCGTCAAGGCGGAAGAAGGACTGAGAAAGATGCGCGGAGCGTGGCCAAAAAGAGGCACCCAGAAAGGCGCGAGAGGAGGTGTCTTTGATCCATCCTTGCGAGAAGAAGAAGAACTGCCCGAGAACAGTCTCGTTGTGATAAAGAGGACTATGACTGTGACGAGGATGGCTTGTAGGGGATATCGCTGGGCGTGCGGGATGAGGATCTCATTGAGGCGTTCCCAGAGAGCCTCAAGGCCGTCCATTTTGGTGGTGGAAAGAAGAAACAGACCCGGAGCGGCCAAAGTGATTTAGTCTCGATCAACCAAGGTGTGAGTAGCCGATTTGGTGAAGCTGAGGCAATCTGTCAATTTCATCGTTTGAGATGCAAACTCGAGCTCCTCTATGGACGAGACCCGCCCGTGCTGACTGGTGTTGCTCAGCCGTGAGTTATAGGGGCTGTGCGCTGTACTCAGCGTGCTACAGTGGTCGGTCCATCATATAATATTATTATAAACTTTCCTTGCTTAAAGTTATGCCTTCTAAAGTACCCTAATTTTTCTCTAAGATTTTTAATAAAAGAAAAAGTAATAAAAAGTTTATTACTTAGCTAGTAACCCTTTAGCTAAGCTATATTATTATAAATAAATAAATTAAAATAATTATTAAATAATAAAAGTTTAATAAGAGTTAAGTATAAATATATTATAAATAAAAAGAAATAGCTAGTATATAGTAGTTATAAACCTCTTAGTAATGCTAAAATATTTAAAATAAAAGCTAAAAAAGCAGATAATAAACTATAATAGGTTAGGAAATATAATTGCAGTAGTTTTATCCCTTTGCATGGGGTACATGTACAACGGCGATTCATCTGCAGATGCTGGAACAGCATCAGACCCAACAGCTCGAAACAACAGACGCGGTCAGGAGACCGGAAACTCGCTCGACTCCTGGAGTAAGGTCCAAGGCATATGTGCTGTACCAAGGACAAATATGATGTGGATCAACACTGGCAGTAACGAAGAATCAGCAACACATCGACGCGCATACATACATCAGATATTTGTAGTCTTTGATGATGTTCATGGCAACGGAGAGGGTCGAGCTAGGTCATCAGAACAACAACTTAGCTATCATACTTTCACGGACGATCAAGAACGCCTAACCCTAGCAAATGACATACCCATATACTAGCGTCTTGCAATAGCTTCAACCTCGCATCACACCGCCTCTATGAGAATGATGGCGATCGAACATCACCTTGCAGTATCAGGCTTGTAAGGTTTACCATAGCCAGCTGCAAGCTACGAAACTGAGTGAGAGACAGAAATACCTTGCCCTAATTGAGCCATCTGGTTAATTAGAATAGTCTCACTCACCTTCAAGTTTTGTTCGCGACACCGAAATGACCAGCCACTGTACTTGAACAGTCTCACGACCGACACAACCGGGCTTGCCCCCTTTTCAACCCAAGACAACAACTCGTTAGTGACTAGTACTCGAAGCAGCATTCAGCATAGAGTCCACTGAACTTCGAGTCCAGTGAATTGTATATGGGCGGACCTTGAAACGGCTTTCGCTGGTTTGTGCTTGTTTGAACAAGCAGAGCATATCAGACTTTGGACAACTCCCTCTTTCAATATGTTCGTCTCCCCACCACCCATCAAGTCCCAGAACCATCTGCCACAAAGAGCTCGGGAAACCACAAGCGATGGCTTTCTATCATTCACAATATTTGACTCAAAATGATAAGGACCACAGGCTGCCATCGAATTCGATAGAGGTCTTCTACACGCCATGGATGCGGACAGGGACCGAGCCTTCACGACTACGAAGCATGCCACCCACGTCTTTTAAGCCTCAGTCGAGCCCAGCCAGTCAAGAACTTCGCACAAATGTCCCGTACTTGAACAGTCAGGAGGGTTCAGCTTCCACATTACAGGCTTAGGATTACGATCTAGTCGTCTCAAGATATAGTTTGTCTGAGAACAAAGTCGAGATCAACACACTAGCCGTCTTTGGTACCAAGCTCTCCTCCCCTGATTTCATTCGACAGCTGTCCGTCGTCTCATGTGAAAGCCGAGCGCATCATGTGACTGACTCTCATCTCGTCGTCGCATCCATTCGATTAATGTCGCGCGGGAAATCTTCAAGTTATTTTTAATGTCTAGCACGTCAGTGATTAGTTAAGACGTAAGCCTTCTACAACCATGGCCTATCTGCAAGCTCTCTATTTAGCTCCTCTCCTGGCCTTCGTTCTCTTCATCCTCCTCCTCCTCCGTTGCGTTTCCATCATCCTGAAACCTGGTCTCCTGGGCTAGACAATTCAGTTAGCATGATGATCAGTCTCAGAGGGCTTTAACTTACCACTCCACAACTCTGCGTAAACGCCATCACGGTCAATCAATTCCCGGTGGGTGCCCATTTCCGCCACCTGTCCCTCCTTGAGGACAATGATAAGATCCGAGTCAAAGATCGTGCGCAGACGATGAGCGACGAAAACGCTTGTCCGCCCCTTTTCTCTAAGAATGCTGTTGATGTTGAGCATAAGAGCCTGCTCGGTGTGGGTGTCCAAGGCGCTTGTTGCCTCATCAAAGAAGAGAAGAGGAGGATCCTTAAGCAGAAGACGGCTCACAGCAAGACGCTGCTTCTCTCCGCCAGAAATCATGAGTCCTCGCTCACCAACCTTTGTGCCGTAGCCGTCGGGGAACGACTGAATTGTGTTGTGGACGTGAGCACGCTTGGCAACAGCCACAACTTCATCGTGAGTCGCCTCAATGGAGCCATAGCGGATGTTGTGCTCGACTGTATCGTTGAACAAAGGAGTATCCTGAGGAACAACACCGATAGAGCGTCGAAGAGACTCAAGGTCCACATCTCGAATATCCTGGTCATCAATCAAGATTCGACCACCCTGAACATCATAAGATCTAAACAAGAGACGCAGCAAAGTAGACTTTCCGCATCCACTCGGACCGACAACAGCAACTTTCTTACCTGCGGGGATAGTTAAAGACAAGTTGCGAAGGATCGGACGGTTCGGGTGGTAAGCAAAGTTGACATTCTCAAACTTGATTTCTCCACCCTTTGTAAGTGCCAGGGGCTTCGCATCAGGCTTCTCCTTGATGTTGGCATTGACCTTTTGAAGGTTGAAGAGGGTCTCCATATCCAGCAGAGACTGTCGAAGCTCGCGGTAGACGGACCCAAGAAAGTTGAGAGGAACTGAAAGCTGGAAGACAAGCTGGTTCACCATGACCAAGTCACCAACAGTCAATGTACCCTCAGCCACGCCATTGGCAGCAAGATACATCATTCCTGTAAGTGCCGATGAGAAGATGATGTTTTGTCCGCTGTTAAGAAAAGCTAGAGAGGTGGCCACCTTGATGGAGTTCTTCTCATACTGCTTGAGAGCCTTGTCGTACCGCGCAACCTCAAACTTTTCGTTGTTGAAGTACTTGACAGCCTCATAGTTGATGAGTGAGTCCACCGCCACAGTAGAAGCCTTGTTGTCAGCCGCGTTTGCCTGTCGTCGGAACTTGGTTCGCCATGCAGTAGTCCAGATAGTAAAAGCCGTATAGCTAACCATTGTCAAGACAGTGAGAGCTGCAAACTTGGCGCCATAGTTGTAGGTGAGTATTCCACAGACCATACTGATTTCAAGCGCAGTCGGCATGATGTGGAATACCATACTGGATAGAATAAAGCTGATTCCCTTGGTACCGCGATCCAGAGCCCTTGTCAAGCCACCGGTCTGTTTGGAGAGATGAAAGGTAAGATCGAGACGTAGCAGGTGGTCAAAAACATTGCATGCAACCCTTCGGATAGCGTTCTGAGCGACAGAGGCAAATACAGCGTTTCGTAGTTCCTGGAATACGGTTGCGCCTATACGAGATGCGCCGTATGCAAGGATCATAGTTCCAGCAACTGTTGTCGCAGTACCTCCAACAGCGGCAATGTCTATATTCATGGAGTCGACAATACTCTTGAAGTAGAAGGGAACCTGGACGTTGAGAACCTTTGCGCCAACCAACAGAGAGACGGCAAGACCGACTCGCAGCTTTGTACCCCAGTCATCCTTGGGCCACAGATAGCGAGTCATCTCTTTCATGATGGCCCAGTCAGCCTTGCGCTGCTCCGTCGCAGACTTGTCAACCGTCGCCAGAGGATCATTTTGTTTCGTCAGTTGTTTCTTTGCGGGAAATACGGTCGAAGGCTTTGTAGTCGTGGATTTGGACTCGGTGGGTGCAGGGGTTCGAGGTTGTTCGCGACGCGGGGCAGAGGTCCAGAAGGTATGGGTGAGACCAGGCTGTTGAGACGCTGGAGACAGTCGAGAGAGTGCTAGAGTACACCTAGGACACACCCTCGACGAGCGCTGCAGTAATTGAGGTATCATATTGACGTTTCGGCTCAAGATGAGCTCATCATGGGATGTCGAGGTTGGCAATGGCGGGGAGCTGCCCAGACTTGACTGCCGCGGGATAACGTGTCGAGATAAGACACAACGAGACAACAAGGTACCGGGGCTGCCAGGAACTTGAAACGTCTGGCTGCGATCCGATAGCTAGAGCCAAAGAGGTGTCTGGTTTATCTCGGGTCGGGGTAGGGGCTTATAAGCAGTAATGATAAAGCTCACCCAAGGTAAGTTGCCAAATCCAGCCAAATGATGCAACCAGTTGAGGCCTGAGGCAGCCGATGATCGGAGCGTCAATCCAATGACATCTGGGCACAGACAGTCTTGACTTGTACGACGGGGAAAAATATAAATCTTGAACAGATGTTGAGTTAAGTCATGGGTTTTGGTTGTAGGAATATCCGTTAAGCAGAGGAATTGACGTTGTCGTTCGGTACCAACGTTCAACGCTCAACTTACACCTCGGCTGCCCGCCGATGGTGCAATTGATGGTCAATAGCGCAATATCGAGGATAAACATCGCCAACAACTGGCTAATATTTTGATATTTGCTAAAGGATTATTTTGTTAACTTTTTGTTTAAGAATTTTATAGAAGAATCAAGCTACTTAAATAAAGTAGTAAAGTGCTTATATATATAGAAGTAGGTTTAGAGGGTGTTATAATATATATAGGTCTAGTAAAGTAAATATAATCCCTATTTATAAGAGTTTTAAGTATATTTATTATATTTTTTAATAATTAGTTATTTTAATATTAGTAATAAGTAGCTCTAAAAAAGAGGTTAAATACTTAGTTTTTAAAGACTTAAGTATATAAGGC
>JABCKB010000624.1:23847-56535 GCA_013184455.1 Fusarium continuum | reverse complement strand
GGTTATATGTAGCGCCTGCGCTTGTTAAGGTACAGAACAGAACTTGAAATTGTGAATGAGCTGCAGAATCCGGGTCCAGGTCCGAGGTAGCTAGCTACTGTATCCACGTACATCCCGTCAGGCTATCATGGATGGATGATTGGCACCCGTTGTGGTCGACATCATGCTATTAATGTTATGTCATCTTCAACCATATACACGAGTCAGGTTTCTTTCTTGACATCAAGTGTTCATCTCGGCGTAGTGACTGCTGATTATTAAACTAAAATATTACACTTAAACGGGTCGGTTGCCTTGTTTATCAATCATTCTCCTTAATCGGAAAGAAAGGCATTGATGGCCTCCCTCACCTTCCCACGTGACAGTAGAGGTAGATGGGTGAGGAAAGTGAAGTCAAGTGCGCCTGCAAAGATGGAAACCATGCTAACACGCCTTCAGCCACCAATAGCTATACCACCTTTTCCATCCATATCTAATAACTCTCCCTTATCATCCACAGGACTCTCCTCTCTCCCCCTTCGACCCTTTCGCCACCCGCATCCTAACATCCTCCTCTTTCACTATTCTTAGAAACACTCTTAGCCCAGTTTTGTGCTGTTCCTGTGCCCACAATAGACTTCGTTGGAAATGCCCTCAGGTCCCATGATCAAGTGGCCCGATCTAGTACTTCATCAACTCAGGCCACTCAAGCTGTAATCAGCAATACTGCTATCGACCAGCGTCTTCCTCCAAAACCTCCTTTAGTATAAACTTTTCGCGACAGCGATACTTTTCCGTCTTTACCTGTCAGTACTGTCACTGTCGCTCACGACCCACCTCGGCCGTCTTTATCAGATCAAGATACACAAGACTCTGCAATGTTTTCCACGCTCATCAGCCATACTCGGGCCCTGCTTCCTCAAAAGGAGTCCGGAAGGGAAGTCGAGATCGACGCTGGTGACTTTGATCATACCCCCCCTCCCAGCGGGCGCGCGTCTGTGGACATGACAAGAAACGAGGATGGGGGTCCAGGTAATAACAAAGAGTCACGAGCGAGCCCAGATGCTACATCACGGCATCGACTTCTCAAAAAATCACCGATTGGTTCGACGGTTGCTAGCAAGAAAGACCCGATCCCCCCTGTATTGTGTCCACTCTCCGAGCCCAAACCAGGCACGATATCGATGGAGACATTGTGCGCTGCTCCTGGTCCTCCATACCACAAAACTCCTTTATCACAAAACGGGACAGCTACACATAGCAGTCAGTTGGAGCCCCTGCTGCATTCCCATGATATGCATGTGCTCAGAGACCCTGTAGTGCTCAAAGATCAAGTTGGCTTCATTGATGCCACGGAAGAAGCACACGATGAGATACAGATCTGGCCATTTTCCGACCGTAACCCATTTGACTCGAGCGGTATCTACTTTCAAGATGACTAGAAGTCTCGAGCTCTGGAAAATGGGGACTCTGATCATAGGAGTCAAGGACGAGCAATCCCTCACCTCAAGGGCAAGAGCAGCTGTGTCAAGTTGCAGCCGCCTTTTAGTTTCCACCCGATCAATTATGAGAAGCATTTTGAGGGCGACCTTACCCAGAACTATGCTAAATTCAGCAAAATTCGCCCTTATGATCTTCTCCCCAACAACGCAAAAGGCCGTGTTGCACCCAGTCACAGCAATCGTTCGGATTCTGGCAACAGGAACAGTCACAATGGCAAACTGGACTTATCAGTCAATACAATCAAGCAGTCTACCAGCGCTGAACCATCAGAAGCCCAGCTGGGCGAGCGGGGCGATCACGGTAATGGCCCTCACGACGTGAGTTCTCAGACATCATCACCAATCAGGGATCGTGGGTCATCGACCATGTATGTGGATCGACCAGGCCGAAGCCGGTCTTTGGGGTATATCATGGACTATTTATGGAAAAGTCATTGGCTTAAACGATTATCAAATCCAACCAGATTTTACAACTCACGACTTACAGAGCTTCCACCGCGAACCAAATCGACCAGAATAGATGGTCGGCGTCCATCAGAGCCCCTCTTGCCAAGTAGCAAGGCTCTCCGTAGGCTATCAGCCTGGTCAACTTCATCGGGTAAATCAGACCACGGAGTTGACGGATCACAATTCAGGCGTGTTTTCAGCGATCTCGAGAGGCTCCTTGATGAGGCCCTTTCGCTGGCCTTAGAGGTTGCCGATCATTCAGAAGCAGCAGTCCGATTTAACCATAATTCTTTGCCGGAAGCCCGTGACTCTGGTTCATCGAGTGAACCGGACGAACAGTCGATGCATAGCGCCCAAGAAAACGTGGAAGTGGTTCCAATGCGTGACGATGCAACCCGCCCAGCGAGACCAGGGTGCAGACGTGCTGCCACTTACACTTTCTTACCCAAGCGCCCCCGGTTGGCCGATGTTGTGGAGAGCTACTCCGGGATGTATGAAGAACTTCGAACGAGAACTCGTATTGAGCGGATGCAACACCATATCTCTTCGCAGAGTACATCACCGAGTGTGCGGTCTCGAAGGCCTGGCCAAGCAAGAAATATGGACCGCAAAGGCAAATCTGTCACGTTAGAAGATCTCCTCAGCACAAATACCGTTATCAAGCTCGGTTCGGAGAGAAAGAGCCTTCAAGAACAGACTACAGTTCATAGACGATCTGCTGCCATGAATACTTCATCGGCCATTCGAAGTGGACTCGGGCAAGATGTCCTGCCAGACCATGATATTGCTGGGAGAAGGCTACATGGCGAGCATGGAATCAACCTAAGAAAAAGGTCGCATGTTAGTCTGCGGGACATGCAAGGCTTCAATCTTCCAAAGTCGCACATAAGACAGCCAATTGCAAGAGATTGGTCCCCAGTTCGCAAGCGTTTTGTCGCCTCTGTCGCCTGCCTAAGCACAGCTCTCATTGGGGTGCTGCTCGGCATCTATACAGGCCTTGTTCCATCGATTCAGTACTATATTGTGGATCAATCGCACGTCACTGTCCATGGAAACACGGGGTGTTTCTTAGCACTCGCCTTGCCTTCGTTCTTTCTCTGGCCACTGCCCTTACTTCACGGTCGAAAGCCATACATCATGTCAAGTCTCATTATCGCAATGCCATTGCTTTTTCCACAAGCAATCGCTGTCAGTAGTCCAAGGCTGACCAACACTGCCTCATGGAGAGCAATGCTTCTTGCTTCTCGTACGTTGATGGGTGGTTCACTAGGGTTTGCCAGCATGAACTTCCACTCGGTTCTCACAGATCTGTTCGGTGCTTCCCTAATGTGTAGACATCCTCATCAAGAGGTCGTTGACCAGTTTGACGCCAGAAGGCACGGGGGTGGCATGGGTGTTTGGCTCGGTATCTGGACCTGGTGCTGGATTGGGTCCCTTGGTCTTGGTTTTCTCATCGGTGCAGCCATCATTGACAAGCATCCACCAGCATGGGGATTTTACATCAGTATTATGATGATTGCAGTTGTGTTGATCCTCAACGTGATATGCCCCGAAGTTCGGCGGTCTGCATTTCGGCGGTCGATTGCAGAAGTGCGAACAGGGGGAAACATCTCGCGCCGGTTGGCGCGAGGAGAAGTCATGATGCATAGAGTCAAGACAGGACCCAAGTGGTGGGGCCAAGAAGCATATCATGGCGTTCGCTTATCCTTGGAGATGCTTGAGCAACCCGGTTTCGCCGTTATGTCTATCTATGTCGCATGGATATATGCACAGGTCGTCCTTGTGATCATTCTTTTGGGCTCACTCGTATCTCGATTCTACCGACTGAGGTCGCCATACGTCGGTCTTCATGTGGCCGCAGTCGCACTCGGTGCTCTGCTTGCAATCCCTTTCCAGAAGGCCAGCATCTTCTCGAGATCTCGACACCGAGAGGGCAACTCTAATCGCGAGACTATAGTCAAAAGGGTTGTATGGTCATCACATCTCGTTCGTCGGGCCATCTTTACCGTCTCACTGCCTATCGGTGGTGCCTGCTACGCTGCTGTCTCTTCAGGGCCACCAATCAATTCTGGTGTGCCTACGTTCTTTGCTTTGTGTATAGGCTTCTTGTCTTGTCTCGCAATTTCGGAGTGCAACGGCCTCATCATGGAAACATTTGACACATCAGACCTGTCTCCTGGCATGGTTGGTCGTCATCAGGATCCCTCAGGTCAAGACCAGCGAAGGACCAACTACTCATCTTTTCCGAGAGTCACAGCAGGGTTTTCAATCATACATTCCCTGTCGTACATTCTGGCGGCTGGTTCGACTGCACTAGGTGGCCATGTAACTCGAAAGCTCGGTCAGCAAGTTGCCACAAGCGTGGTGGCGGGGATTCTCTTCCTACTGACCGTTCTCTTGTTGCTTGTTCTCATACGATTCAAGAACGTGCTTATCATACCTCGCTCAAAGTCGGAGGAGATGGAAAGACTGACTCAAGCTCGACGACGATCTTCAAAACGTCGAGCCTCCATGCCCAATGACCCACGGACGATGATTGAAGAGGATTATGCCTGGCGGCCCACAATGATAGGGAACCCAATGGGCAAAAACCGTCGGATGAATGTGTTGGAAATGGGAAATCTGTCAAGATGGCAAGACATCCGACGGAGAAATAAACTCATAGATGCGGGCGTGCATCTCAACCGTGATACACTAGATCAGGGGTTAGACGCTCTAGATGTTGCACTCGAAAACCACATCGATGACATGCGACAGAATGCACAAGGATTCTTCAAAAAAGGAAGTTTGAGAAAACATGGGGGCCTTCTCCGGCGCAGTAATCAAAGCAGCGAACAAACCTTTCATGATCTAGAATTGGATATGCTGGATCCTGTTGCTACGCCGAGCGAGTCATCGCAACAACCACGGCAGTTTGTTGAGAGGGAATGTGTTATGGGTCAGACAATCACGGAAGAGAAGAAAGACGAAGTACCTCAGACTGGACGAAGAAGCTATCAGAAGAGCCTGGATTAGGGGGCACAAACTTGACGGGATTCGCGAGAGTATGACCTTTTAAAATTAGAATGAATGTCTAAGGTAGTGTAGTGTATACACAAGGATGTTTACCTGATTAGCTCGTATGTGGTCCTGGCACCTTTTATTTCCAGTCTACGGCTAATACTCATTATAGCTTCCAAATACATGGCTATTATACAAGATTTATCTGACTTCTAATTCGCAAAACAAAAGAACGGCCAAGGCATGTATCCCTTGGAATATCCGTGGGTCTGCTCTTCTTACTGCACATTCAGGACCAGGTCGTCTCCTCGCCGCGTAGGCGTCAACGTCGGCCTCCAATGGGGAGATAGGGGGAAATTTGGAGGAGTCTTATTTTGAACGTCACGCTCCCACTTTGAGGTGCCGGTCTGGTCTGTACCGATAGTCATGTCTGCGGCGCGATCAGAACCGACACGCTTGGCGAGAAGCGAATCCTCACTTCCAGAATGTGTAAGTGCTGGGTTCATAGATTGAGGAGGACGGTAACTCTGATACTGAGAGGGATGTATTTGAGCCTGCTGCTGGAAGGGATATGGTTGAAACGATTGATATCCCCCTGGGTTTCGAGGTTGAGGTTGTGGACCCGGCCGCATCTGTAATTGTGGATATATCTGTGGTGGTTGTTGATAGGGTTGTTGATGGCGCGGTGGGCGCTGGTATGGCTGCAGAGGCTGCTGTTGTTGGAAGGTTTGGTATGATGGAGGCATGTGTTGAGCAGGCTGCCACGAGTTCTGCTGCTGTTGATTGTGATTATGGTTATGGCGAGAATGTAGGCGCTGGACAGGTTGCCAGGCTGCCTGTTTTTGGCTAGGAGACGGCTGCAGTGAGGGAGGTCTCTGATACGGTCGGTGGAGCTGAGGCTGAGGACCTGAGGTAGAACGGCGATGCTGGGAGGGTTGACGGATGTGAAGAGGCTGGGGATACGGTGGATTAAAGTAGTAAGGAGAAGACCGGATCTGGTCTGGACTGACAGCAGGAGGCTCGGCAGTCTCATTGGGCTCAGGAGAGGGCTCGACGATGCGCATTGTCGGAGAAGTTATCTCGAGTGCAGCGTTGGTCATGGGCCGAATATTCTGCGGATCTGGCTGTGGTTGTGGCTGTGGCTGTGGCACTGAGTAGTAGGCAGTGGGAGGCTGCATCATTCCCAGAGTCGGGCTTGGCTGTCCAGGAGGACTGTACACAATCTGTCGCGTGGGAGGAGCAGCTCTCGTGTTGATGCTATCGCCCAGATTGCCCGTTTGGCTAGCACGTCGAGGATCTCGAGGTGGGATTCTAGGTTGCTGCTGCTGCTGCTGGCGAGCACGGACTGACTGGGGAGATTCGACGACAGGAGATAAGCTGACTTGCTGTTCGTGAGCTAACGAGGGGATGCTTGAGGAAGATTCGGTCGACGTAGTGATAATGGTGGCACTGCTACTGCTAGAGTCCTCGCGTGGTCGAGTTAAGGGTCGAGTCATGGAGTGGCGCATCGAAGTGTTGCGTCGTGGATGAGACTGCGATGAGAAGAATGGAGAGGGATACTGTGGACGAGGCCCGACAGGTCTCGGTTGAGTGCCCGCGGGAACAATCTCAGCTGGGGGGGCAAGCATTCTGAGAGTGTCATCTTTAAGCGGCGGCCTTGGCGCATCCTCTTGGGATCCCCTGGAGTCCTGCGAGCCCCGTGCTGCTACGGAGGCACGTTTGGGGTTACCAAGAACCCAGTTTCCATACTGGTCGGCGACGTAGTAGGTCGTTGCTGAGATTGGCGTTGTTGGTGGCGGCCTCCAGACCTGGGTGTTGGTATTTGGAGATAAGGATGTTCGGTCTTCTTCGAACTCGGTCACATTGCTTTCGCGATTGATTGTTCTAAAAACCGCACCTGTAGATATATCTGCCGGAGGGATGCGCAGCTTTGGTGGTGCAGGAGGCATGTGCCTGGTTCTGGTTGGCGAAGCAGCAGTGGCAGGGACGGCGAGCGTCGGTGGCGGTAGTTCAGAGTCCTCATGTCGGCCTGGTTGACGCTCAGTCTCTTCCCAACCTGGCTTGTTAATAGGCATGGGCTTCTCGTTGGTAGTCCCAAGAGACACATCGGACAGTGTTGGCTTTGCCGGGAGCAGCTTTGATATCCGTCTTGGGGTTGAAGAATGAACGGTGCCGCGACTCGATGGAGGAGGTGATAACGCTACGCCGATGCTTTCGGGTTTGAGACTCCTTCGGTTGTAAGCGGGAGGTGGCGGTGGATTAGTCCCAGGATCCAGATCAGGGCGGAGTTGGTGAATCATCCATGAGTTATGTCTGTCATTGCCGTGTCGATCTGGTTTGTAACCCCAGGTGTCCCGAACAGGAAGAAAGGCCGTTTTGATTTGAGGATACTTTCTTCGTCGGCAGTACCTCGCCAACACAATAGCTCCAACTGCAACCCCGACTGCGGCAAGGACGCCTACTGATATACCGGCAACCTGCTCAGTAGAGAGCTTGTCTGAATCACCATCGTCGTCCTCATCTTTGCTCGCGCCATCAGCACCACCGGGCACCTCCGCAGTCGTGGTAGTCGAGGTCTCTGAAGTCGAAGTCAAGGTAAATGCAGAAGTCTCAAAGCCGGTAGTTTTAGTAATCGGTGGTTCTGTAATCGAGATGATTTCTGAAGCAGAGGTTTCTTCGTCTGGCGAATCGGTGGAAGAATGTTCCTTAGTTGTCGAGCGTCTCGTGATTTTCGTTGATGGTCTTGGAATGGTAGGAGGCGACGACGTATCGATGACTAGGGTTGTTGGCAATGTTGTAGTAGTGCTAGACGTCTCAACACGCGATGTAGTCCTAATCCTGGTCACAGAGGGAAAAGTGACGACCCCTCCGGAAGGAGCGAAAATTAATGTTGCTGTGACAGTGCGGTGAGTAGGTTGAACCGCGTCAGGCTTCCCGTTACACATAGCATATGCTTTCTCGATGACTCGGTCTGTTTCTGTGTAAGCAGCTCTCTGTTAGAATTCGTCTTGTGTAGGACATACCACTTGCTTCGACTACCGAACAGAATCCAATAGACAGTTCAGCAGAGATGCATTGCATTGCACCCTCCCCCAAAGTAAAGCCTCCAGCACCTCTTCTAGAACACAGACACTCCAACAGGGAGCTCCCAATGCAACTGTCGAGGACGTAATTAACGTTAAGGAAAGAGGCGAAACATTCCTCAGCACAGCTGGGAATGAAGCTCGAGAATTCGCTCGGAATATTAGTCGCCAGTACTGCGGTTACGTAAAATATCAACCATGACGGCACGAAGGAAAATGGCCTACTGGCCATTCTACAACAAAACATCTGAGTAAAAAGTCAGTAAAAAGTCACCATCAGCTAGGGGCCGGGGATCTTAAGTTAACGAGCTCACCTAAAGAGAAGGGTATCCTATTAAAGGAGATGGCCAGCATCTCAACGAAGTGTATTCATGAGCAGTCGTGACAAGAGAATAAAGGAAAAGGGTCAAGGAGAATTAGTGATGGAGAGAGTTTGTACAGGCGGTCACGTACGACAAGGGGAAAAGAGAAGAGGGAATGCGAAACACAGTCACGGAGTATGTATAGGAAACAAGGGGACATATGAAGAACTACATTCTTCTTCTCAGCAGCAGCAGCAGCAGCAGCAGCCGCCGGCTTCCGTTGCAGCGCAAAAGGTCATCGTGACAGAAGATAGAGACAAAAAGGCCAGCGCTTGCTGACCGGGCTGGTCGTTGTAAGTCCTGCAACTGCAAGCCTCCCCTTCAGCTCAAAGGCCTCTCAAGGGTCGTGGAGCCGCCAGAGCGGGCCCCTCAGCCCTTTCTGCGTCATTATGGAAGAGGCTGGATCCGAAAGAGACTGCTGCAGGTGCTATTTTTGAGCAGAAGAGATATCAGTCGATGCGAACCCGACCCCACGACGTTTGGTGCGGCGGTTAGAGTTCGTGCTATGAGTGGCTGAGGCTTGTTGTAGCGCCCTTAGACGCGGGAAGGGCCTCTTGGGGCGTCAACGATCGATAGCCAACCAGCCAACCGGAAACATGGTGACTGATCACGTGAAGCGGCATCCGTCCAATTACGGTGCTTGTATAGCCTCGACGGAGGCCCTGCATAGGTCGCCTTTTGCAGATCGACAACCTTTACCTTGATAATGTTAATGTTAACGTTAATGAGAGATGTGATGACATACGTCTTTCAGCTGCACTTCTACGTCTTGGCTGGTTTCGGAGTCAGTTGGTTGGTCATCGTAGACCTATCCTCTAACGACATCTGGTTAGGTAAGGTATCTAACTAGCACTTCCTTCTAGGACTCTCTTTCTTTGCGAATTCTTCCTGAAACGGTCACCAACCGGCCGGCTGAGGGAATAGACAGCGTCACTTCGTCTCGACTGCACTTTAACATCTCGGGTCATTGCGAGATCTTAAAGACAGGGCTAAGGCTGACCAACAGACCAGCCCTTGTTTCAGTTGTTTAGGATAGACTTCTAAGAATCAATCAAATAGTGACCCGACCCACACCATCTTGGCCTGCTTCAGATCCTCATAGCCAAAGAATACAAGCACCGTCACATTTTACGATACTCATGCCATAGAACTGCTTTTGACTTTTTATGTTTTCGCGCTCTCCAACGCTCGATGTCTACTTTGTAAGCAACATCAGCATTTATACTTAGCATACATATCATCTCAACTAAGTTAGGCAATACATCATGACCAGCTTTACGGGATATATTCATATCGAAGATCTAAATTCTCTGCCATTTCTAGGCTCGTCAACCGTCACGCAAGTCTCTGGTCAAGTGCATACTTCTCCCTCTTATGACCATCAGCCGTAGCTTCTGTGAGGTCGATAAACGCAATGCTCAGGCCAAATTCTTAGGCAAAAGATGGAGAGGGTTTCGTAAATGACAAGGATCAACAACAGCCTCAGACGCCGACGCCGACAGAACACCCACAAAAGAACAACAAATCCGTCAGGGCATAACAAGCTCAGAATATCATCAAGCCGTCTCTTGTCTGGATAAAAGATGCCACAGATGGTGTAGCTTCGCCCTCGGTTCCAACCAACTAAATGCTATGCAATCATCAATTTCCTCTACCGGCAATCTCACATGGCCATCTCGGCCTGCAATTTCCGGAGCTCGGCTTCCTCGTCGTCTTCCTCCACTGCCTGCTTCTTGCTCGATACAGCTGCAACACGTCAGTTTCTGCACACGAAGTCCAATCTGGTCAGGGCACATACGCTCCGTATTAGCCGGCGTGGGCAGCTTGTGCACAGCATCCGACACAGGGACGTTGCCCGTCTTGAGCATCTGCTCATCGAGTGCCTCCTGCTGTAGTTCATCCAACTCGTTCTCTAGTTCATCATCGTCGATCTGCTCGCCCAATGCATTTGAGGTTATAGCATTGACAATCTCGTCGCTCATGGCATTGTGTTCTCGCAACTCGTCCCTGTTTAATGAGATCAGTATAGGCACACCTCGCACAGAACGCCGTGTGGGAAATAAGATAAGAACGCACATGGTCGCATCCACCTTATCCACTGTGAGACCTCCATAGATTTGTTTCATCGCCGCGTTGGCGTTGTTCATCGCCGCCAGAGTCTCCTTGTTGATGTTGGCCGACTCGATCGAATTGATTTGCTGCTCCAGTGTACCGATCTGTGCAACGGTTTGCTCGAGCGAATGCTCGTGTGTCTTCTTGCGCCGCAACGCCGCCTTGGCCGCTACCGTCTAGATCAGCACCTCTGCCCCGCACTGTACTGCTCGCTGAGATGGTCGCATACCGTTCTTGTTCGTGCTCACGTTCTTGCGTGCAACAGCATCCTGCTCATCGATCTGGTTCTGTAGATGCCTCTCACGCTTCTGCAGCATGTCAAGCTGCGATCGCAGCCCGAGAATCGCATTCTTGGGGGTATCCTTGCGCTTCTGGGCCGCGGCGCCACCAAACCAACCCCACATGTCTGCAGTTGCTAATCGCTAAATGTCGATGAAAATAGGGTAAGTGAATGAGGAATAGGAGCGCCCGCCCTGTTCCTCTTGAGTAGTCGGTCTCGTCTTGTGTTGTCGGAGCGGTAAATGGCGTAACGAGCCTCAGGGTTGGATAGTGGGGTCAGGCTGAAAGAGGGCTATAGCCGACAGGGTTACGCAGGACACCCGAGGCTTTTAGGAGTCTATGAAGGTGAGGAACGCGAAATTCTCCGTGAAATGTTTCGTTCGATGTTGTCGTCGTCGTCGTCGTCAGCGTCGTCGTCTTAGGTAGTGTTATGTCAAAGGTAGCTTGCGGGACTCTTATCGTTGCCTGTGTGATGACGGCACCCTTGGCTTGCCCGCCATTCTCGTTTAATCGCATAATGTGGGGATATCCACCGTATTGCAAGATCACAGAGATCGCTCAGGTGCACTCTCCTTTCATGTGACGTAATATTCACATGAACCAACCAGAAGTACGGAGTAGAATGTCTGATTTGCTAGCGCGTCTTAGGTCACGCGAACTGAACATGAGGTTATTCCCAGATTCTATATTGATAATTCTCAATCACCAAATATTGTTTGATGTTGACTACGCTTCTTTTCCATTCACATCGATCTCGCTAACCACTTGCTATGGGTAAGTATTGCAGCTTCGACCTTCGGGCTCCCTAAGAATGTATTAATTAATATAATTCTTTACGGATACACTAGCTACCTATTGTTATGTCTTGAAAATAGCCTATTTTGGAACATACAGATTTTTCGTCGCAGAAAAAAACACATTTAAGAGCAATATAACACCCGCACCTCAAAAGCTTATTTCGACTGAGCTCCCTAGGCTGCGTGTTTACATCAAACTTACCTAAGACCAGTCGTGAAGCAAAATTTCTCCTTCGTTGCCAGACGCATTCGCCGTAACAAAGGTCGTGAACCGATGAGTTGATTAAAGCTATATTGATCAAGGGTGCATTGCCCGATCCTATAACCTAGTAACTCGTACTCTTCTCTATTTACGCATCTCGCTCCAATCTCCGCCAATCCGTTTAGGCACGAGGTTCCCACAGTCTCTATGCAAATTACTGTCGACAATCTCCAAACTGGCGACAAGAAACCAGTGTCCAAATTTTACAGGAAAACACCAGCTTCGCTTTTTAGCCCATCTCCCATGAAATTCCCATAGCGCCAACATGGACCGTATTAATGACACGATAGATCGGGTCGGAATCAAGAGTAATAAGTTACTTGCAGAAAGATAATGTTTTGTTGCGCACGCCAAGCTCAGCTTAAGGGTCGACACCAAGTGGCCTGGATGAATGTTGGAAACGTTAACAAGCGTAACGTCATGGATCTGCGGTCTAAAAACCGTTGGGATAAGTTGTAAGTTGGCGCGTATGAGGTCAACTCAAAACTACGCTTCAGGGTTGAATTCATTATTGATTACCGCCCTTTTCTTGCGTGTCGTAGTGCCAAACGATGTAGTTGGGAAGACCAATGACTTGGTAACCGGCTCGTTTTGCCATCTTGGCAAAGCCTTCCGTTTCGGCCTGGTTCTCAAAGGCGTAGGCTGGAAAATTGATGCCTAGATGTGATGTTAGTTGCGAGTTCATGACCCATGTACGTCAATGGAATCACGCACCTGATCGATGAACGTCTGCCTTGACGAGGATATTGACGCCGCCAATACCATCAAGTTGAACCTCTACATCCTTATTGTCACGCCAGTCTCCCATTTTGCACATGTATTCGCGTCCTGTGTCGAATTCCTTGTAGCCTTCGACGATGACAGTGTCCTTCGGCAGGCTGTTGGCGAGTTTTCGACCCTTATCCGACTCGATCCATGAGTTGTAATCGACTACAATTGAGTGTCAGTAACTTTGTAGGAGCCACAGCCTGCACATCTGATGCTTACATCGGCCCTCGATGTCCACGCCCTTCTCGAATCTATGAAACCAAATGTCTCAGTGATGTTAGCGTCATGATGTCTCAGAAAATGGGGTCCTTGAACCTACTGGGTACAAGAATATCTCTATCATGGGCAATGAAGTCCTCAATGATTCGTCTGGGCGCCTGTTCAATATCGACGTCACGCCAATACACCCACGAATGCTCCGGCTTCAGAGCTGTAGCTAAGAGGTAATTCCTTGCTTTGGCCATAGCCTTGCGACGCGGCGCCTGCACCTCAAACCCATGCCTCTGTTCCGCATCTTGGCTCAGATGAAAATGAAAGTTCTTCTCGACAACCGTGATACTATTGAACGGCACCTCGTCCTTTCGTTTTTGTAGGTGGTCCAACTCGGAAGCAAGCACAGCAAGTGTATCGTCTTTCGAGTCGGAGATCAAAAAGGCGAGGTCGATCAAACGGTGGGGATAGGTGAGCTCAGCAATGAGCTTGAAGTAGTTCTTGAGGAAGGGAGCAGCGTCTTTCAGGGGCGTTAGGATTAATATTCGTTCGTTTCGGATGAGGGCTTGCGGGCTTGAGGTAATCGGGTTCAGGTCGATGTGCTGGATCGAGGGAGATTCGACTTTCAGAGGCTTGTGGTGGTTGAAAAGAACGGGTGTCTGCATGTGCGCATTCCATAGAGCATGTTCGTTCGGTGTCATTTCCATGGGGGACTTATTTGGGCCCCAGCAGCGAATACTGTGTTCACGTTAGTCAAAGCATCCCCCTCGGCTCTTGCTGGGAGAGTATACATACTCTTGTGGTCCAGGAGGTGTTGCCCGAAAACTGCGATATAGTAGCATCACAATGCCAGTTACACCTATTAACAGAAGCAATCGTGATCGTGTCAAGTTGCTACGCAGCACCCTGCTCGGGGGCATCTGGGCCTTTGCGGCCTTCCAGTTGAATCCACCGTGTGGAAGAAGCATGGCGAATGCCTCGGGTGGCCGGTTTCACCACTCTATCGTCGAGCTGAATCGTTCGTAGTAGGTATGATACCAGAGCTATTGTTACAGCTCTTCTCACGATTTGTCGTCCGTAGCTAAGTGAGATCGATCCCGAAGATTTGCTGATCTCTCGATGCGCCCGGTATCGCAATGCCTCTATCAATCCTTCTTCTCTATGTAGTAGAGCGCTACAGCGTAGTTGAACTTGGCTCTTGTGTATTTTCGTAGGCAGACGAAGCTCCGATATGCCTGTATACAGGGGTTTGCTGGCCGCTTTGAGGTCGTTGCTGTCGCGCAAGGGGTCTAGCGTGTTCAAAGTGGCTCGAAAATCGACAATATTCGCATTGGCCTAGGTTCGATGGCGAGACCGGAAACGAGTGTGTGGCGGCTCTCAATAGGCAATCAATGGGCGAAGTCAGCAAATGCGGGTTGGAAGAAGCCAGATCGAAAAAACAAAACAAATCACTTTGGACATGGCATTATCCACGTTGTGACAGCTCAGCTCAGCACCTACTTTGACTCTCGTTGGCTTATCAGGGCAGCCCGTGTTGCTGCCCGGACATGGTCCCCTGGGGCGTTCCAACCCACAACCCAGAGCCTCCAGGTGCTCCGCCGACCCGCTACTCGATCCATCTTTCAGTGGCTTAAGCGGCAGATAACCCCTATATCGAAACACCAATGCCGCGTGGCATCAGGCCGACGTCAGCGGATGCGCTTACCCTGTAGATGACAATTGCGGTAGCAACCTCGGGGTTTCCTTGCTCTAACAATGTTGGTTACCTATTATAGTTCTCTCATATAGATATTAAATACTACGTGGATAAACAAACATGTGATTTGTAGTGTATGGCTACCTCCAGAACTCTTACAGATTTCATCGTACAACCATCCTTCGTGTCACCGTACAGCGTGCATTGCATGACTCCGGTGTGGAACCTACTATCAAAACTAGACCAAATTAGAAACATCTATAAATCACCCCATGTGAGCATTTACTATAAACTAAACTCAACACCACCACTGAAGTAATAACGATGGTCGTCACACTATTCACTTAGCTCAAGTCCGATGAACCTCCCCAGGAGCATGCAAGTTATGGTAGGAGAAGGCAAACCATCGAGAGCTAAATCTGCCCTTGCTTACAGCAGTAACGGCAATGCGGATGTAGTTTCATAACAAATACGGATAGAAGCTCGCCGGCTAAATTATTGTAAAGCCACCTTCTTTTTCTTCTTTATTAGGCATGAGAATAAATAGTAGTTTGCGCATCAATTATCAGATTCTAATTGGACCCTCAACCGCTTACGTCCGTCTCAGGTTCCAGATCCGCCAAGAGATCGACCAATCCATGACATAGACAGGGCGCACTTGCCACATGTAGACGGCATGCTTCCTCCTCATCAGTGTGCACAACTAAAAGACCACCACCTCCACCAGCCAGAGTATCCGCCAAATACAGATACACAAGCTGTTGTGCTACACCAAAGAGAACTCGAGGATAGCGGCGTATTCATCGTAAACCGAAGCACCCCATGCGCGCTGCGTTCTTCCGGCATCATCTTCTGGCTGTACATCAATTTACATCACCATCACAAATGCCCAGAACCAAGACAGGGCTCACTTCGACATTTACCATGGCTGCTACAAGACGCTCCTCACGTATTAGCGCTTTGCATACGACTAAAGTGGAAGCACCAGTCAAGCCGACCTCGCAGGTGAAAAGTCGAAAGCGCAAAGCATCCAGTGTCAAAGATGAGACCAAGGCGCCATCCACACCCCCAAGAAAGGGTGCACAAGGCAAGCCCGTAACACGAGCAGCTCCACCGCCAACGACACCAACGCCTACTGCTGCTGGATTCTTTGCTGAGCCCATAAGCTCTACCAAGAAGCCTCGCAGTGCAGCAGTTACGCGACTCGCAGATCCAAAGCTGACAAATGCGACACTTCTCTCACCAGAGACATCACGTCTCGTCGCCTCACGGGATATCGAGACTGTCTCGCCCAGCAAGGCGCCCATTGTCAAAACTACAACAGAGAACATGCTAAAGGAGGCATGCGATCATCTTGTCAATGTTGATACCCGTATGAAGCCATTAATTGAGAGCCACCACTGCCGAGTCTTTTCACCAGAGGGACTAGCAGAGAAGATCGACCCGTTCGAGAGCCTCTCGAGTGGCATTATCAGCCAGCAGGTATCAGGAGCGGCAGCCAAGTCGATAAAGGCCAAGTTCCTCACCTTGTTCGAAGAGGAGCCCGGTAATAGATTCCCACATCCATCTCAAGTCGCAGCCAAATCTATCGAAGAGCTTCGCACAGCAGGTCTATCGCAACGCAAAGCTGAATACATCAAAGGCCTTGCAGAAAAGTTCGTCAGTGGAGAGCTGAGTGCGCAGATGCTTCACGATGCATCAGATGAGGACGTCATGGAGAAGCTGATCGCCGTGAGGGGTCTCGGGAAGTGGTCTGTCGAGATGTTTGCATGCTTTGGGCTCAAGCGGATGGATGTCTTCTCACTCGGCGATCTAGGTGTTCAGAGAGGTATGGCTGCATTCGTTGGGCGCGATGTCGCCAAGCTCAAGTCCAAAGGCGGCAAATGGAAATACATGTCAGAGCAAGAGATGACTGAGCTGTCGAATAAGTTCTCACCATATCGAAGCCTGTTTATGTGGTACATGTGGCGAGTGGAAGAGACAGACATCAGTACGATGGAATAAACTTTGGTTGCCGGGGCGGCGTTTGTTTATTATCATCACTCTTCCTAAACGAAGATCCCACATGGTGTTGATCGGGAGCTTCCGCGGCCATCGCTACTGAGGGTGGTGATGTCATGTCAAGACTTCAATGCAGGATAGATGTATCAATGATTGGTCTGGACCCGGTAAATAGGGCCGGGTATACGCGTCTAGTAGTAAGTTATGTACTGTATGGACGATAGTATTCTTCTTTAAACGCATTGACTCGGCTAAGAATGTCTTTTCGTATGTACAAAGCCGCATGATTTTCATTGGGCTTCAAAGGATCACGGTAGCCAACACTAATTGGTTTACCTAGGAGCAAAAGACATGATTCGTCATCGGCGATCGGCCCCGGGGGTGGCTAGCTTGGTGGATTCTCTTTCAACGGCGTGAAGTTGGTTTCGCCACAAATAGAACCAAAGACGCCTTTGCCGGGACTGCAGCGGGCCTCGATTCATCTACGAAGACGTAAAGGTGGTGAGAACCAGCAAAGAAAATGATGGGGTTTTATCAGATCAGACGCATGGATGCGTGTCCAAGTTGGACTCTAGTCCACTCTCTTGGCGGCTTGAATGGCTCAGCTCGACAGTCAAAGGCGTTTAACCTCCGGAGAGAAAACCTTGATCAACCGTGGTTGACCATTTCGCAAATAGCCAACGCTCTGCAAGCTTGCTTGGCAGATAGAAGCGGGATGTGGGAAGATGCTTGGTTAGCCACGACAGACCACCATCTCATACACAAGCTGCAGGCTTGGCCGTCTGAATGTGGAGAATGCAACGCGTCAAGGGGCGGCGGACAATGTCGATTTACACGCCGGCATGGACTGGAGGCGACCGTCGAAGGTTCAACCGAGCAGCCAACGGGAAGAAACCCATGCGCAGCTGTATATCCGGAGGTCGAAGATATTTTTTTTTCAGTCTTTTGTGTGGCTGGAAGACATTGAGAGCTTGCTTCTGTTATTAGACGAGAGAACCCAGGAAAGCCACTGTCTGAGGCAAAGATGTAGGTTAAATGAGGGCGGATTGAACTTATTTTGCTGTATCAATTTAATTACCTGGATGTGATTATCATGATAATCATAAAAACCCAAGTCCATGAAACTGAGCGATAACAAGCTCAATGGCCAAATCAGGGGCAAATTTGGGTTAGAGGCGGTGCGAGGGAGATGCCCTTTTTAGGATCGCAACACTGGATCTATCCGCGGCATATGCCCCAGTCCATTATGAATGATTATCCACTGCGATACAGAAGCGTCAAGGATTGATACAGGATGATCATCCGAGACTCATCTTGAATCCGGAAGCACGTGGGTTCGGTGACAGTTGGGCTGCAGGTAGGGCAAGCATTGTCGTTCGAATCAAGTAGGAGAAGAAAATAAGAAATGAAAAGGAACATGGTGTTAGTTAGAGACATGGAATGGCAATATTAAGAAAGGGAGAAGGGTTGGGGCTCCTTGATTCTTATCCCCGGAACTCCCGGATGTCCCGGTAAAGTGTCGGTTCGTATCGTGTACGGTATTGACAATATCAAATTTCATGCTTGGTGCTTCTAATGCTTCGTCGTCAGTCGAGCCTAGGAAGTACTCGCCATCTCAAGATCACATATCGTGATGGCACGGATTTGGACAACCTCTGGGCTCCTTCGCCCTTGACAGCTGAGCCGTCTAGCCGTTGCCTCAAATTGGCATCATGCTCCAACAGAGGCCTAGCTCTTGTCTCACGGAAGTGAAGACGTCTCGCTGAAAGAAGGGGAATTGGAACTTGAGGATCCAGGCCCGTGCTGGATCGTAAAATGCACCAGCGGATATGGGCGAAACGAGACAGACGAGTGGAACAATGTGAGTTTCGCCGGGAATGCGGTGCAATGACTCCGTCTGTTAGCATATACTTTTGAGTGGCGCCCTGCGAGAGGCAAAGAGCTAAGGAGACATTCGATCCCGAATGTGTCTTGTTATCATACTTCGAATTGCCTTTCTGGAGACATGGAGTTAAAGTCCCCTACTAGTACTAGCATAAAGTGGAAACTTCAGCAGCCGTCTGTAGCTGAACTGGGGTACAAATCTCGCCTGCATGCGATACGATGGAACTGAAAGCACAGAGTTGAGCTTGTAGCTAATTTAGGGAACAAGACTGCCCAGTTATCAAGTTCGTTAAGCCGAGAACATTCGAACGTGTCTCCAGCAGATGGCTGTTTCCGAGAGTGCTACAGGGGAAGGATGTGAATTCAAAGTTGAAGAGAGCGATAGCGTAGTACCAGCAGCACGGCGGGCGTGGTCGCAAAAGACGCGGTACCTGATTGACCCCGCTAATGCGCCTGCAACGCCCGTAGTTACCTAAAGTCGAAGATTAGGTACGATAACAGGACCGACACCCGTTGCTTTTCCTGGAATGGATGGAGCATGTCGAGTTTGAGTGTTGATTGTTTTGGTTGGAGTCGTTGCTGGCCAAGCATGTACCTACTGCAGCAGCAAAAGTGTTGTCATTATTGTTGCATGTCGTTTTTGAGGTGCTGACGCGGCCGTTAGGTATTGGATGCTGTTGTATATACCTAAGTACTAAGGTAAGGTAGGAAGGAGGTCGGATACATAATGGGAGCAAATTAGACGGTGGATTACAGGATACCTAGGTAGCAAAAAAAAAATAGTCGAATATTCCCCTCCAAAATGAGGCAGAGTTAGATAAACTCAATGTAGTCAGCGTTGGATGGTGGGAAGGAATTTGGTGGTGAGTGACTGATGGTCGGCCCTTGTCTCTGAACCATTTAGCAGGGAAATTACCGGTAGTGGTGATTTTTCTTTTCTTGCACCCGGGCTGTGGACCGACACACCCGTTCGCACGTTGACCTCGCCCTGGCCTCGCCTTGGATCGGTACTGGTTCCTTTTGGGTCGTCTATGTCTGAGTGCCCCTGGGCAATGGACCCGAAACTGGCCTGTTGGTGCCCTGCTTTGCTACTTTGCCATCCAACTAGAGCCCGCCCTGGCCACCCCCATGCAAGCGTCGCCGAATTCCCACCGTGCTCTCATCTCGGCCGTCCATCTTTCATCTCCTCCCTCCTCCTCCTCCTCCTCTTTTTCTTTCCTGCCGTCGACTTCTTCCTTCCTCTTGCTGTCGGTAATCTTCTCGTCCAATTTTTTCTCTTCACGCCATTCGTTTCCGTCAATCTTATTATCGTGACTTTGTCCCTAGCCAGACTTTACCTAGTTCTAGGAATATCTTTACCTTGTTCCCTGCTGCATCTCAGTCGTTCACCGAGAAACCACCAAGGATTTGGAAGAACAAACACCAGGAAAATTACAAGATCCTTTCCCATTACAAAATTAGGTACGTTCCAGTCGCCTGGTCGACTACTGGGTATTCGCCGAGACGGACATCTACTTGGCTTGTGCTTGATTGGTTGAGTCGCGCCGTCCCGTCTTGTCTCCGTCTGTTTTCTTTTCTTTCTTCTTCATCTCCTTCCAAGCTCTTCCTACCATCGCATTGTCTATGCGTCTTGGCCAGCTCTTCCTTCCGATTTGACTTCCTCGCCTCTACTCTTCCACCCCCTTCATCCTTCCATCTCACACATCTCCTTATCAGGTTGGTTGCCTCCATAGATCTCCTCTCCACCCAAAAGGGGCATCACTACCGATACCGTCACAACGCTGTCCTGCAATCGCGCAGTATTCAACGCAATATCAACATCACATCCTTTGATACGCCTCTAGTTTGAGCCACATTAATAGGAACAACCGCTACGAGATCGGATCGCTGTCTTGATAGCGCAGACGTCTATAACCAACAATATCTAATTCTTCGCTTATTCAGGTCATAATGCATTCCGTTAAAGTTCTCTCGGCCATCGTGGCCATTGGCGCCACAGCGGTTTCTGGTACGTTTATAAACACGTTCTGAGAAATTGACCTCGGCTAATAATCACCTTCTGCAGCCGCCACCTGCACCAAGGATATCAAGGTCACACAGCCCACACCCGTCATCGATTGCGAGGTCGTCAATGCGAATATCATTGTCGATAAGGGTGTCGAGGGTGCTCTTGTTATCAACGGTCCTGAGCAGATCAAGGGTGACTTCCAGGTCAAGGGAGCTTCCAAGCTGCTGTCCATCTCCAGTACCTCTATCAACTCTATCACCGGCAAGTTCGAGCTCAACAACCTGGAAGCTCTTAACAATCTCGAATTCTCTTCTCTTAAGAGCCTAGGCGAGCTTAGCTTCATTAAGCTTCCTCGTCTCGGCGAACTGAATTTCGGTACCGAAGGCGTCACTAAGATCAAGAGCATTCGAATCACCGATACCTTCATCAGTGACCTGAGCGGTCTCAGCGTCGCCACTGTCGACAGCTTCCAAATCGACAACAACCGAAAGATGAGCGCCTTCAACTCAGACCTTGTCAACATCACTTCCGAGCTATTGATCTTTGACAATGGCAACGACATCATGGAAATCACCATGAACAAGCTGGAGACTGCTGCCGAGATCCAAATCTCTAGCGCCAAGTCATTCAAGGTTCCTGCTCTTCAGGAGGTTACGAAGAGCTTGAAGTTGAGCGCCAACCCCGAGCTCAAGTCCTTCTCTGCTCCTAACCTGACCTCCATAACTGAGACCCTCTCTCTCATCGACATGAAGAAGCTCACCAACATCTCTTTTCCTGCTCTTGAGGAGATTGGTGGTGGCCTCACCATTTTGAACAACACGAAGCTTGAGTCTGTCGATGACATCCCTAAGCTTGAGAAGGTCACCGGTGGTATCAATCTCCGAGGCAACTTCGAGAAGTGAGTAAAATCTTTGAAACCCCAATAGTTCACATTCTAACAACCAATTCACAGGGTCAAACTTCCCAAGCTTGACCAGGTTAGCGGCAGTGTCGTTGTTTCCTCGACCACCGATATCAAGGAGTTCTGCGACTACTTCGACGAGCTCAAGTCGGACAAGAAAATTGATGGTGAGGAGAAGTGCACTTCCAACAACAAGAAGGCCAACGAGGGTAAGGACGGTGGTGAGGAGAGCGACGGCTCTTCCGAGAGCAACGATAACAGCGGTGATGAGGAGGATGCCGCTGGTATCGTTAGCGTTAACATGGCTGTTATGGCTCTTGTTGGTGCTTCTGCCCTGGCTCAGCTCTTCTAAGCATAGATGAGGCAAGATTGCTGGCTTTTTCTTAGGGCGTCATTCCCCTGTCGTCATCATGTTTTCTGACTTTTCTCTACGACATATTGTGCTTGTTCATTCTTCATGGGGCACTAAATGCTTTTCATGAGGGCGGTAACTGCGTGTAAAGGATAACCCGTTAGAGCTTAATAATCGTTTGTATTTGGACCCAATCCTGTCTCTTGGACTGTATAGTCGTGCTTAGTCGTCGGGTTGCCAAAGGCGCCTAACTTCACTGAAGGACGATTTTTTTTTTCACTCTGGAGAGAAAAGTCCTGTAATATGTTTATTAATTCTTTGTAGCTGATGTGTATAAAAGCCACCAACTAATGTATTCTGCAAAATATCAGAAGGTTCCAGTGAATGACCTATACATTGGATTTATTCATCCTTATTGTAGGATACATATCTGAAGTAATCTCGTTGGCAGCAAACCTTGAGTCGTTTTGTTAACTTGTCTTTGAACCTTACTAAGTATTAATACAGCAATAGTAAAAGTATACTCACAGTCCAGTCAGTGCTCAGCCTTCATGTAGCCCTGTTCTCACTCGAGGCACGAGCTTTTCATCTGAGTGTCACAAAAACATTCACAGTATGCTTATCCTCGCAAGCCTCATTAGGTTCAAGCAGGCGATGCATTTCCCTCAACTCTGTAGATCTTGGGTATCTTCTCGTCTATGCTGACAACTCTTCACTTCTTTCCTGCCAATCTGCTCTGAGTGTGATTTGTCTAGTTGTAGATCCCCTTTTCGAAGTTCTCTGTATCGTAGAATTCGGGTATTATCACATTGCCGTTAAATATACGGCCATCTAATTCGTTCACAGCCTATAGGATGTTTGTTAGTTGCTCGGGTTGGCATGATGATGTGTGGAATAATCACCCTGAGTGCTGAGACTTGGTCCGTAAATTTGATGAAGACTCTTCGGCTTTCTTGGTCAATATATAACCTCTCCACGCGTCCGTACTGAATCTTTGTTAGCTCCAACATGGGTTTCACATTGGGAATGGTCTTTGCATACCTTCTCTCCACACTCCTCCCCTATCTCTTGTCCCAGGCCTCCAGCAATCTCCTCCTCGAGGCTGGCCATATTCTCAAGCATGTTTCGTAGCACTATCACGTCGCTCATAGTACCAAACTTGCCTGCATTCTCGTCCTTACGCTTCCCTCCGATAATCTTACCCTTACTACCTGGCTCAGCCCAGCCTCCACCATCTGCATCTGCCTTCTTCCGCCGCTTCTCAACTTGAACACGAAGAGGGTTGATGATCCCTGACTCATCAGCGCCCAGGCCGCTGCCTTTTGTCCATCCATACTTGCTCATAAGTCGATGCGCAAAGCCAGACTGCCCTGGTCGGCTTGACCGAGGTTGATAATCATCGTCAGATTGTGGAGGGAGACTAGCACCAAGGGCCGGAGGTGGAGAATACGCATCGTCTTCTTCATCATCTCCTGCTGCTGCAGCTTTTGCATCCTGAGGTTGTGTATATCTGACAGGAGCGCGTGATATTATAGCTGAGTCGGAAGGTCGAGAGGGTGATGGCGGTGGTAGCGGAAGAGACTGTCCCTGGGACATAGCTAAGCGGCGAGCAAAGACATCGTTCCCAGTTGCATCGTCTGGAGGGGGGACTGGTGCTGCAGGTGGCGGTGATTGAGGTGGCGGTACAAAAGAATAAGAGGGGGGTGGAGCAAATTGATATGATGCCAGGTTAGAAGTAGAAACGAACAAGCGGTAATGGTGTACTTACTAGAAGGGGCGTGTCGGGTATCTCCATCCTCATCGTCATCCGAAAGATCGCTTTCAACATGTTTCCGTCGATGTCTGTAAAGCAAAGACTTCCAATCTCTGACCTCTTGCACCTTCTCGTCGCTGTGTAAATACTCTTCTACATTTGTAGGCCGTGTAGGGTCATATATGTCGTCCCAGTTGGTCTCAATTTCTTCCTGCTGCCTTTTTTTCTTCTTCTTTCGACCACCGCGCTGACGTTTCTCACCCATACCGTACATCCACTCATCTTCCTCCGTAGCGGCCCAGTCCGCAAGCGTAGTCTTCGGTTGTGAGGGAGCGGGAGGAGCAGCAGGTTTGGGGAACGCTGGCTTCGGTTTGGCCTGTTTTACTTGTGGCCGGCGTATAGGTTGAAAGCGTAGGGCGGGATCAATGGCCTTTTTGACAGTGTTATCTGTAGATATATTTTCTGTTTGATTGTAGATAACAGGCGCCGATGAGATCGTAGCTGGGGCTGAAGAGCTATCGTTGGGATCGAGGAGGTTTTCGTATAGGGAAAGCCCACCGCGAAGGGGGGGAGGCGGCGGCGGAGTTGCCATTGTCGTAAATCAGGGCTACTGTGCAATGTATGCTTGGTTATGTTCTTTAGTTTGTTGGATAAGGGAAACAGTCAGTACGTTGGCGTAATTTAGCCAACTGCAATAAGCTGGATCTCTCTCTGTCCAAGATAAGTGTACGTTGTTTAGGTAGGAAGGTAGCTTAGCAGTAGTACCTTAGGTGTGTACCTACCCGGGTTGCGACGAAGTAAACGCGCCGGGTAAATAGCGGGAGCCTGCTGGGTACATAAATACCTGTGCCTTAGTTATGCAGCTGCAAAGTGCCCCTCCAATACCTATTTGGACCCCGCCAAAACTTTGGAGAATTGGAAGCTCTCTATTCAACTCAACTCAACACGCGGTGACTGGCATGAGCTTGTTTACGCCTAATCATTCTAGCTTAGGTTCTGCTTTGCATCAACCTTCTTCACCTTCTTCACCTCTGCACCTCTGCTTGAGATAATCTTGCGCCAGCTCTCACATTATAAAGAGCCATCGCGGTCTTGAAAGTGGTCTTTGATTCTTAGCGCCAGTGACAGCGGCGCTTTAGATTCGGATTTCGAGGCGAAAATCGTCACTGTTTACCACCGCCTCCCCCACTGAACCGACCTTTCTCTTTCATCTCGCGACCGACGAACCCTATTTCTGCAACACAACACATCGTCCACCATGGCTGATCTTGCGAGTCGAATCACAAAGCCCGACGAGGGTGCCACAGATGCTCCCGCTGAGAATGCTCCCGCCGCTTCTGGTGAGCTTGGCCAAGCCGACGGCAACATCGAAGACTTGGGTGGCTCCGGCCTCCAGGAGCCTGAATGGGATGTCGAAGTTTCACTGAGCGAACTCCAGAACAATGAGGCTACGCCATTTCACTCTGCCACTACCTGGCAGGACCTTGGCCTGTAGGTAGACATCCGCTCTCTACAGAACTCGCACTGACACATGCATCTTAGCCGTGAGGATATCCTGAAGGGTCTCCTCTCCCTCAACTTCTTAAAGCCTTCTAAGGTCCAGGGCAAATCCCTCCCTCTGATGCTCAGCGACCCCCCACGAAACATGTTGGCGCAATCACAGTCTGGTACTGGCAAAACCGCTGCCTTTGTCACTGCGATATTGTCTCGGGTTGACTTCAGCAGGCCTGACCAGCCCCAAGCCCTTGCTCTTGCGCCCAGCCGAGAGTTGGCTCGACAGATTGAAGGAGTTATCAACGCTATCGGACGTTTTATTGAGAACCGTCAGGTTGCTGCCGCGATTCCTGGCGCCCTACCCCGCGGAGAGCCCGTCAGAGCTAGTGTCATTGTCGGTACTCCAGGTACGGTAATGGATGTCATTCGACGTCGACAGCTGGACATCTCCCAGCTTCGCGTTCTTGTTCTCGACGAGGCCGACAACATGCTGGATCAGCAAGGACTTGGCGATCAGTGCCTCCGAGTCAAGAAGTAAGACCTCATGAAGCCAAACCTCGATCATCAAAGTGCTAATAGACTCAACAGCATGCTACCGAAGGATATTCAGGTTCTTCTCTTCTCTGCCACCTTCCCCGAGAACGTCATGAAGTATGCCAGCAAGTTTGCCCCCAACGCCCACAGCCTCAAGCTGCAGCGTAGTGAGCTCACTGTCAAGGGCATCTCTCAGATGTTCATTGACTGCCCTGACGACAACACCAAGTACGACATTCTATGTAAGCTTTACGGTTTGATGACGATCGGCCAGTCGGTTATATTCGTCAAGGTAAGTGGCATTTATCACCAAACAATATTTGTATTCTAACTCCATCGCAGACCCGAGAAAGCGCCAACGAGATTCAGAGGCGTATGGTCGCAGATGGTCACAAGGTCTCTGCCCTGCACGCTGCTTTTGATGGATCTGAGCGAGATAGTCTCCTGGCCAAGTTCCGACAGGGCGAGAACAAGGTTCTCATCACCACAAACGTGTTGGCTCGTGGTATTGATGTTTCCAGTGTGTCTATGGTTATCAACTATGACATTCCCATGAAGGGGCGAGGGGATACTGAACCCGACGCCGAGACGTACCTGCACCGCATCGGCCGAACTGGTCGATTTGGCCGTGTCGGCGTCAGCATCAGCTTCGTTTACGATAAGAAGAGTTACGATGCCTTGAGCAAGATTGCCGAGATGTACGGTATCGACTTAGTCAAACTCGACACCGACGATTGGGATGAAGCTGAGGAGCGTGTCAAGGAGGTTATCAAGAAAAACAGAGCTCAGGCTTCTTACGCTCCCAGTGCGACTGAGCCTAAGGCTACCGAGGGTGCTTAGAATTTGCCCGCGTATGGGATGCAATATGGATTCCAGACTGGTTTCGAGAATAACGGACCACGCTTCAACGGTACGGCCTATGGCGGTATGAACAACGGGATGGCCTGCGATCGCATTAACTATTGAGGCTGCATGAACCACGGCGGATCAGTTCACTGTGGAGCGCAATGCATGCGATCATATCGAATATTATCGGGCAGTGAACCGCACTGTTATTAGGAGGACACTGTGTTGAAATGAATGTAGAATTTGAGGATGAGGACCAGAATTAGCTACCCTATGTATGTAGCATTGCAGGTTCTGAGATACCAAAGACAAAAAAACACTGTAATTACTAATGTCACCGTTCATACATTGTGTTTATGCTATAAATATTTAAACCCCTATTTAACACTGAATGTGAGCTTTACTTGCATGTGTTTCAGCCTTCAAGGGACTTGCTGGTTAGCACTTTAACACAAAGCTGCACAATCTGCCAGGGGTTTGGCGAGTGGATTGATCCCGGTTGCTAAACGATCTACCAACACATGGTCCAGGAATATACTCGCTGCATGGTTTGGAATGCCTTGCATGCTATTACCGTCTGCCTGGCTTGGGGTTGCGATGCTATGGGACTCGTGACATTCTCTGTGTTGAAGTTGATGAGCGATTGAGAATTTTCAACAGCATCAAGTTCTTACCGGTAGTACGTTTACTCAATGGAAAGCCACCAAACCAACAAGGAAGGGCCAAGTCGCTAAGAGAACTGACAAGGCCAAGTGAAAAGCTTCTATATTTAGCCTCACTCTTTATACTGACCACTTTTAGCACGTGTCTAAGTAAATGTGCTTTGGCGATTATGCTTCCTTTACAATTTGACCATGTTCGCATGCAGGTAAATAGAAGAATCACGATCTCGATGCCAGTTTTTATAAGGTAGGCAGTTTTCTATCGATTTTACATGTGTCTTCAATTCCTAGCTAGGTAAAGGAAAGGCTGGCCGTTGCTGTTTAATATCCTTGGCAGCCCCAGCCTAGGATATGACTTTTAACGATCCAACCTCTCTATTTCCAGCAGCCTAACTCACCGCCCTCGACACCGCTCATGACACTACTGCCAGGAACAGATTTTGTTTGTCTTAGGAGGGGCAAAAAAAAAAAAAAAGGAAAAAGAAAAAACCGGCGATTTGCGGTGGAAGCTGTGGAGGCTAGTAACGACTGCGTAAATGCATGTGTTGATCAATACGGGACGCAAGAACATGAGTTCCGTGCCTTGGAGTGGAACTTTCTCCTGAGACACGGGACATGGGCTTCATCAAAGCGACAAAGCTATTGTCTTTCCATTTTGTTACTATCTCAAGCTCAGCTTAGACCCCGCTCATAATCTCAGCGCCAACATTGAACAAAGGCGAAGCGAGCGGACGACATGATGTTATCTGGCCTGACCAACTCGCTTTCTTAGGAGCCAGTCAACAGCAGGCATGGAATGAGTTGGGCTTCGTTTCTTCAAGAGCGATCGATGCGTTGTATTTGGGACATATCCGAGAGAGTATATTGACAATGATTGATACCAACTACCCCCCACCGAGGGGGAATTGTCTGCATAATCTGAGGCCCGAGGGCTTCCGATATCGAGATGCATAATGGGTCTACCAAAAGAAGCTTCAGAGGCGAGCCACGTTGCACATCTGGAGCAAGTAAACCGCTCAGTTGCAGCCATCCACCATCGATCGACCCAGCCAAGTCATCCAAGGTTTCGAGATGTCGTCCTCCGCCCGGGACGACCTGGCGAGGCCCGTACCGGGATCCGCCTGCAAGGAGCGGAGTTTGGCGTGGGGATGGCGGGACTGGACATCTTCAACCATCAATGTTGAAGCCAATCCGGACAACTCTGCAGCTGGCGGTGGACGATCTAACGATGTGCGTCTACAGTCCCCTCTGGAGGCTCCATTGCCTATCCGTATTATGGTACGGTACGGTACGGGACGCTGGCGAACAAGCCTGTCAGTACCTACTGCTTGAAGCTTGTGTATCACTGTCGCTCAAACGCAATCTTGCCCACCTGATGCGGCATGATGGGATGTCCATCACCCACGCTTTGCTTTGAGGTTGCTTAATTGTCATGCTGGCAGCGGCCCGTTATGCAGGTCCGTACTGGTTCTGCTATCGAAGCTGGGTATCATTGGGCCGCGATGGTGCCTCATTGACACTTGGCCTCATGAATCAATGCATCATTGTTCAACCTCCTCAAGTCCTATGATCGCTCGCTCGCCCCGTCAGGCTCGCCTTACGGAACTGGAACCCAATCGCCCAGCGACGTGGCGCCAGCCAGCGACGGCCCTGCATGGGCCAATTGCGCATGGGCACGATGCAGCACTCGCTGTAATCCATGAGCTTTAGGCGTCTGCGGCCCGTCGTAAGCAGGGGACTGGGCAATTGGACTGGGCGTTGTCAGGCCTGCATGCTTTTTTCTCCAGCAGTCGAAATGGACCCATCCCATCTAACGCTCGCCTCAAGAATACCTCTCGTTTATGACCACTCCAGACCTCCCACCCGTTCGCCCGTGATGATCCGAGGCCTGCATCTCGCAAACCAATGTTACTGAGCTCGCAATCCTTCTGCTTTTTGATGCCGTCCAATAGACGCCTTTGCTATTTTTTGTTGTTGTTGCTGAGCTGTCGCGCCTTGCAGTACGCCGCATGATACCCCGACCCAACGCCTATCCACCCCCAGCTGCCCACCCATTTCCACGACACACAGACTATCCGTTTTGTATTCACTACAATCCCGGGTACTTCCTAGGTAGGTAGGTAGGAGGCTTGACAACTTCAAGGTCTGGGAGGGATCTAACGCTGGCGGCCCTACTGCAGCTACCCGATCGCCTGAGTGGCGTGCTACAAGAAGCAAGTTAATAGAGTTGCTCCCCGGGTTTTTTACCTTTGAGATTTTTTCGTAATGTCAGGTGCGAACAAGGAAGAGAAAGTATGAGTTACGGCTACGGCTACGGCTACGGCTACGGCTACGACTACTACCCTGGTAGTAGGACACAAATTGATTTGGGGCAT
Source organism: Fusarium continuum (assembly GCA_013184455.1). NCBI lineage: Eukaryota > Fungi > Ascomycota > Sordariomycetes > Hypocreales > Nectriaceae > Fusarium > Fusarium continuum. The sequence continues at coordinate 27,228 of JABCKB010000624.1, read as the reverse complement.
GTACAGTTCTCCGATTTCTCAGAGATCCAATTCTCCAAACAGGAATTTTCAGATGCGGAGGATGATCCCGGAAAGGACGAATACGAAGGTGAGTTTGATTCGTTATACGTTCAATTACTTTTCCCTTCGTGCTGAGTTGTCTATAGGCGGAGATGGGTATGCGCAGCCACTTATGAGGGTGCCCATGGCAACTCCACCATCACAACATCTTACAAAGAAAGAGAAGAAGAAATTGAAGAAGCAAAAGGATAAGGCGGCTGCACTCGTTGCAGAAGCCTCCTCTGTGCTACCACCAGTACCAGATCTACCATCACCTCCAGCGGTAGATGAGCCACCAGATGAGCCACCAGCAGCCTCATCGTCCGGCAAGAAAAAGAGTAAGAAGAACAAGAAGAAAAACATGGAGTCAAAGTCTCTTCCTACACCTCCCACTGTACCAGATCCCTCACCTCCATCTGCCGAGGAGAGCAAGGGGACGGGGAAGGTAGGGGAGGAGACAGAGGCAAAGACTGACAGACCCGAAACGGACGGAATACAGGACAGAGCCGATAAAGAGGACACACCAGCCGCAGAACAGAAGGCTGCCGAAGAAGAAACACCAATAGTGGAGGTGGCGCCTAAGGAGGAAGAAGCGCCCGAGGACACCAACGACAAGGAGGCTCCTACAGGAGACTCTACTTCGAATGAGACACCAGCTACTGAAGACGATGAGACACCGATCAAAGGTGAAGCTCCAGCTCAAGTCGACACACACGACAAAGAGGATGCATCTAAAGAAGAGGCTTCTAAGCAAGAAGCACCAACGGACGACACACCCAAAGATGACTCGACAAAGGAGGAAGCAACCAAAGATGAAAACCCCACAGAGGACGCTCCCGTGGCAGAAGCCCCTAAGGATGATACTCTAGCGACAGAGGAAACACCATCTAAAGACGATGTACCTGCTCCAGAGGAGACTGCCGCAGAGATCCAAGCAGCAGAGAAGCCCACGGAAGAAGCTCCTGCAGCAGAGGTTGTCAATGATGATACTGCAGCGGCAGAAGAAACACCTACTCTAGCGGAATCTCCTACGAAAGGCGAAACTCCTGTTGATGAGGAGCCTCTGGCCAAAGATGAAAAGACATTTGAGCCGGAAGCAGCCGAGACACCCCTGAAGGACAATGATGGTGATGATAAGTCTGCAGCTCTGGCTGAAACGAAAGGCTTAAGTAAGAAGGAGAAGAAGAGGAAGAAGGATAAGGAAAAGAAGGAGAAGGATAAGGAAAAGAAGGAGAAGGAAAAGAAAGAGAAGGAAAGGAAAGAGAGGGAGAAAGAAGAAAAGGACAAGAAGAAGGCAGCTGCAAAGACCGAGAAATCTCATCATCACAAGTCGAAACACTCACACTCTTCATCAACGGACGTGGATACCCCCAACGACAAAACCACCGGGGTGTCGCCTGCCACCGAAGACAAAGAAGAGGAGATTAGCACACCGGCTGACCCCCCGGCCGAGGATGACGAAGCTGCTGAAGCTGAAGTTGTGTACAAGCCTGCGGAAGAGACACGGCCTTCGCCAGACGAGCCAGCACCTGCCGAGGAATCGAAACCTGCAGAGGAGCTAAAACCTGCAAATGAAGCTATAGAAGAGAAAGTGAAGCCTACAGAGGAAGAGGCAGCAGAGGACAAAACTGCTAAATCTGAATCTCAAGCTGAACCTGCAGAAGAAGCGAAGCCTGCAGCGGAGGAGTCAGCAGAGGAAGAGCCAGCAGAGGACAAAACTGCTCAAGCTGAAGCCGAACCTAAGCCTGCAGACGAGACTCCGCCTTCACCACAAAACACAGCATCAGTTGAGGAGTCAAAGCCTGCAGATGAAACTCCAGCAGAGGAAGAAGCTGCTGAACTTGAATCTGAATCTGCACAAGAAGCGAAGCCTGCAGTGCAGGAGTCAGCAGAGGAAGAGCCAGCAGAGGACAAAACTGCTCAAGCTGAAGCCGAACCTAAGCCTGCAGACGAGACTCCGCCTTCACCACAAAATATAGCATCAGTTGAGGAGTTAAAGCCTGCAGATGAAACTCCAGCAGAGGAAGAAGCTGCTAAACTTGAATCTGAATCTGCACAAGAAGCGAAGCCTGCAGTGCAGGAGTTAGCAGAGGAAGAGCCAGCAGAGGACAAAACTGCTCAAGCTGAAGCCGAACCTAAGCCTGCAGACGAGACTCCGCCTTCACCGGAAGACCAAGCAGCAGTCGAGGATTCAAAGCCCGCAGATGAAGTTCTAGTAGAGGAGAAGTCAGTAGAAAAGCCTTTACCCGCACCGCACGTGGAAGAGGCTATCTTAAAGGCTGATCAAAATGAGGATGATAACACGACACCAGAAGTTGTGGAAGATTCCAAACCAGCAGATCAGGATGAAGCTGCTACTTTGGAAACACCTGCAGAATCTGATAAAACTACCGAGGATGAAGCTGCTGCTGTGGAAACTAAGCCGTCTGAATCGGATGATACGACGGAATTAGCAAACGGGAAACCTGCCGATGTGGAAGTTCAAGCTGCCGACAAAGAGAAAGCAGCTGAAGCCGAGAGCAAGTCTGTCGTGGATGAAGAGACTTCTCCCGCACCAGAGGAAACGCTTCCACCCGAGGATAAGGCCGATGACCAAGAACCTATCAAAATCGAAAATTCCAATGAGCCAGAGCAAACAGAGTCTGGCGACAAGGACGCTGACGCAAGCAAACCCGTCGATGTCGATGACAAGCCTGTAGAAGATGAGGAGCTAGTCGTTGCTGTCGACACAAAAGATTCCGCCGAAGGCAACGAATCTTCCCCCGAAGAGAAAGCCGATAAGCAGGACGACTATAAGGCTGCTTTACCTGCCGAAGAGAAAGCTGACGCAACAGAAGATACATCGGCTGACAAGGAGACTCTGGTTGCAGAAGATCACACCTCTGAAGGAGACAAGGTGGCTGGTGACAAGCCAGCTGAGGAACCGGAGCCGGACACAGAAATCCCTGAGGAGGATGCCCCCAAGGAAGAAGCTCCCAAAGTAGAAGCTCCTAAAGAGACCAAGCCGACGGAAGATGCGGCCGCTGTTGAGGACCCGACCCCTATCCCTTCAAAGAAGAGTAAGAAGAAAAAAAAGAAGAAAGGGGCGAAAAGCGGCAGCGCAACACCTCAATCTGCACTCGAATCTGAGCTAGCAGTAGCCTCTGCTCCCGAGCCAGCAGCTGAAACCACAACCGAACCCGTGGTACCTGAATCTGTTGCTGAACCCGCTTCTGAACCTGCTGCTGAGCCCTCTGCTAAGCCTGCTGCTGAGCTTGCTGCCGAGCCCGCTGCCGAGCCTTCTTCTGAACCTGCTGCCGAGCCTACCGTTGAGCCTGCTATTGAGCCTTCTTCTGAACCTGC
>JABCKB010000624.1:0-23733 GCA_013184455.1 Fusarium continuum | reverse complement strand
GAGCCTGCTGCTGAGCCTGCTGCTGAACCCGCTCCTGAGGAAGAAGCTCAACCTGAAGCTATTGCACAGGAACCTCGCGCAGATGAGCTCAAGCCTGTCGAGGACTCTGAGATTGTTAGCAAGTCTTTTAAGACAGAGGACGACAAGGAGTCAGAGGTTGTGAAACCAACGGATACTGCAGAGGAAGAAAAACCCGAGACTAAAGCTACTGTCAGTTCAGCTGCGATTGACGACCCCCCTGAGCCGGCCACTCAACCACAAGAAAAGAACAAAGAGACTGTAGACCCTTCTACCAAAGCAGAAAGTATCGTGGAATCTGAACCTGTGGTCGAGCCCAAAATCGAAGATTCTCCTGAAAAGGAAGAGTCACATAAGGCCGAACCTGATGCCGAGTCCAGCAAAGGCATGCCTACAGAGGACTCCAGCAACAAAGACCTCGAAAATTCAGGCACAGAAGCCAAGGGGGCCGATTTGACCGCAGATCCTTCGACTGCCGATGATACTAAGCCTGAACACGAGCCTGTTACTGAACCCATCCAAGCCGAAGTTTTACAGGATGACACTTCTGAGAAGCCAAAGAGCGATGCACCGGCCATTGAGGACCCCAGAGGGGAACAAGCTGAAACAACATCGGAACCTGCAACCTCGAACGAAGTTACTGTCCCAGACGACACACTGTATTCTGCCAAAGGCAACAATGAAGTTGGACCGGTCAATGACGGTGAAGTTGAGGAGGCCATGGATGTGACTTTGAAGCCATTAGAAAAGGGAGACGAACAACCTAAAGCCCTTTCAAGAATCCCAATGGATGCCGAAACGCCCGCCCCAGCTGTTGGGCTCGAGCAAGAAGATAATGATAAGATCTCTAAATCGAATGCTGCAGCTGCGGAAGCCAACGATGACAATACTATGGCGGGAATCAGTGAACCTGAACCCAAAAGGATGCCTGATGAGGTCAAATCAGTCGACGACAAAAATGGCCCTTCCGAACCTGAATCCCAGTCGCCTGAAGGTGGCGAGGCTACAGGCGACGACTCTCCCGTAGAGACTGCCGTGCAAGAACCCACCCCTGTCGAGACAGACGAACCAGAACCAGCGGAAGAAGAGGGCTCTGAGTCCGCGGCTACTGAGCCTAAAGAAGAGGCTAAGGATGAGCATTCACCTCCCGAAGTCTCTGCAGGGAAAGTCGATGAACCGACAACTCCTACTGACAATACAATCGAAGCATTGCCAACAGAAAAAGCGACAGACGATCCAGTCGTTGAGAAGGAGCCAGACTCGACTGAGGAAGAGTCTGATGCACCTGAGGCCGAGCCAGAGCCGGCGGAAGACAAGGTAGCAGAGACAAATCTTACCGAGGGTGATATAGATAATGATACTACTCCCGAGTCTCGTGCTGGCGACGCTACTGAGTCAGAAAAATCACCAGAGACTGCAGAGGTAAAGGATGACTCTCAGGAAGATGCTCAGGAGCCAAATGCTCCTGATCCTTCTGGTGCAGACGGAACGAAGGGCCAAGTTGACAGCGAGGATGACAAGAGTCCAAGCCCCGACAAAGAGGCTGTCTCAGATGAGACTGTCGACGAAGCCATACAGGATCCACCCGCAACCGACCCCGAAACTCCCAAGGAAGTCGAGAGCTCTGGTGGAGCTACACTTGACGCCGGCGATAAGAGGGTTACAGAACCAGCAGCCCCGGCCGAAGACGATGACGAACCAGATAAAAGTCCCTCTGCTCCTAAGGAAGAGACAGCAGCACCAGAGGAACCTGTCGCCGAAGGGGAAGCCAAGCCGGTTGATGAGGCATCTAGTCCCGACGAGAAACGAGAGAGTGAGTCATCGCCCTCTGACAGCAACCTAAGCGAAGAGAAGCCTCCTTCGGATCACGAAGTACCGGATGCGGCAGAGCCTGTCCAACAAACCGCCGAAGACGCCACCCCTACTGACCAGGATCCTGCGGAGGAAACACCTGCGGCGGATGACAACCCAGAGACAGGAGACAGACCTCCACAAAGTGAGCTAGAAGAAGGAGAAATCACGACCTCAGAAGAGAAGCCAGCTATTGAGACAAAACCGGCTAGCGACGAAGCAGAGGGATTGACACAACTTTCTGATGGGAAGCCCGCGGAAGCGACAGAAGCAGAGGAGGCACATGTGGCCAGCGGAGAGCCAGAGGGAGATGCAACAACTCAAGAGGAGAGCGCAGAGGAAGCAGCTGATACCTTAGGAGAAGCACCTGCAGCTGGCGTTGGTCCGGATGATAAGGACAAGCCCCCAAGTGCTGCACCCGATGTAGCAGCTAAACCAGCTGACGACGAACCCGACGAAGCGATCGAGGCTGATGGCAAGTCAGAACAAGTGGTGACTGAACCCTCTGACGAAAAACCAGATGTGGGAGTCTCTGTACCTGATGATAAACTCAAAGAAGAGGCCAAGCCCCCTGAAGAGGAACCAGCTGCAGAGGCTCCCGTGACTGATGACAAGCCAGAGGAAGCGGTTCAACCATCTGACAGAGACCCTGCCGATGACAACGCGCAAGAAGCTGAACCCTCTGACGAGAAGCCAGCTCCAGAAGCATCCGCTGGCGATGAGCCAAAGGAAGCAGTCAACCCTCCCAAGGAGGCGTCAGCGGAGGGAACCCCGGTAGCTGATGGTGACTCGAAAGATGTCATCGAGGTCTCTGCAGCTGAGCCAGTCGCAGAAGTTTCCCCGCGAGAAACCAATCCCGAGGCAGAGGCAGAGGCTAAAACAGTCGATGAGATGCCAACGCCCGAGGAGGAACCGGCTGAGGAAGCGCCGGCTGAGGAAGCGCCGGCTGAGGAAGCACCGGCAGCTCAAGGCCAGCCAGAGAAAGGTTTCAAACCTGCTGACATCAAACCAGAGGATGAGGTTATACCCACCGAAGAGAAGCAACCCGAAGATCCTACGACCTCCGAGGATAAGCCCAATGAAGATGTCAATCCGGCAGAAGAACCGCCCGCCACCGCAGCCGAAGACGAGCCCGGTCAGACATCACTCGCTGCTGTGCAGGAGGAAACCCAGGAGATCACTGCGAATGAAAAGGTTGCTGAAGAGGCATCAGCCACGGAAAATGCAACTGCTCCCAAGGAGTCACCGGCACAGGAATCGATTCTTGCACCGGCCGGAGATGCAGCTTCTACTGACGACAAGCCTACTGACAACTCGAAGAGCCCCGAAGAAGAGGCGAAGCCGGCAGCACAGGAGCCTCCTACCCTAGAAGAAGTAGTAGAAGAAGTAGTGGTAGAAGAAGAAGAAGTGAAGCCTGCTGAGGAAACAAAACCTAGTGAGGAAGCGCCAGATGCGACACCAGAAGACGCTGCCGTCAAATCACCTGACGAGCCTGCAGGTGCACCTACTGCCGAAGCAGGAAAGAAGGACGACGACGAACCAGCCAGAGCCGCAGCCGAGGAAGAAGCCAAGGCGAAAGAAGATGAAGAGAGCAAAGATACCCTTGGTCCAATTCCAAGCGATAAGAGGCAGGCTAAAAAAGGTGAGGAACATGGTTCATTACAAGATACCCCTTTTGATTTTACGCAAAACTTGGGAGTTTCCACCGAGGTGAAAGAAGAGGTGGGCAATGGCGTTTTGGAGTTGCTTTCAGACGATACCCAGGAATACCAGGAAACACGACCCTACGAGGAGAACACAGGACTCGAAACTATCACTCACGATCCGAGCCAGCCGCCAGTGGCTGAAGCAGCGGGCCACCAGAATGACCAAACTGTCGCAGAAATCACGATGCTAGGGATACAGGAGCAGCCGAGTTCGGGCCAAAGTACGAGCAATGCAGCAGCGGAGGGGAGCTCCGCGCCCCTAGAATCCAAGGCCGAGATTCTAGACGACGTCCAGGAGAAGTTGATGTTGATCCCAAACCAGGCTCCTCAACAAGTTTCAAGGGATCTGGACGATACCCATCTCCCCGGGGGGCAGAGTCACCCAGCCACCAGGGGCCTGGACACAGTGGACAGTGCCAATGCCAATGCCCCCACACCAGATACTCCACAAGAGCAGGGCACTGCAGACCAATCAACGAGCGCCGTCAAGGAAATTGTCGTTGAGGGGCCTGTAAATATTCATCTCCAACCCCCAACTACGACCGCGACTGCGCAGCCTCAGCAGCCTGAGACGGGGACTGAGACATATACCAAAGAATCAGAGCCAGAAATAGCCGATGATACTCATGATGGCCATGCAAAGTCTGAGAGAATGGAATCAGAATTGCCTATCTCAGTTGCACGCAACACGCCATCAGCACCAGCCTCGGTAATCTCTGAGGATGATTCAGAAGCGTCCGCGCCTTCATGCACCGCCGTTGAGCAACTCCAACTCCAAAGCCAAAGCCAAAGCCAGCCCCTCGACAGCCAGGACAATGTCGATAATGTCGAAGCAGGCGTAGACGCATCGTCTCCAGGATTGCTGCAAGCTATCCCCACGCCCGATGCTACTTCTCATGAGTCCAAGATTCTGGATACCGACTTCGACAATGTGCTGCAGATGCCGCGAGAATTGTCGCAAGGACCCAAGATGGGGCGTGCAGAGCCTGAAGAGCAGGATGAGGAGTCTGATATTCTAGAGATTGAGTCTGTTGAGGACGACGCGTCAACATTGGAGGAGCATTTGGAGCAGTCTCGAGTTCCAAACCTTGTCCAAAACCTTGAGCCATCAGACGAATTCAAACCAGTTGAAGCTCGGGACAACGAAGAAACATCTAAAGATACTCCCCAACCCGGCGAGCTTGAGAGATCTGATGCTGCCTCCCGCGTCAGCTCACCAGATGTGGCTGTTAGTGACATCCATGAAGATTCTGAGTTCGAGCATCGGTCATCCTCTCATGCACATGTCACACCTGCCGATATTAGTCAAAACCCCATTAATTCAGACGACGACGGCGAGGACACGGACGATGATATCGATATTCTTGGTCGACAGAGCGTTACCTCCAGACCCCCCTCAGCAGACCAGGCCTCTGGCCTCGCAGCTAACCGGGATCTCGACGTTCAAGGAGACGACGTTGCTTCTGAACTAGATGAGCCAGCTGCGACGATGAATTCGGAACGGGGACTGAAGCTGGATGAGGCTGCTGAAGAAACCAGCGAACTCGATGACACCGCTTCTGAAGACGATTCAGAAGAGGAGGATTCTAAAGCTGGCCCTGAACTCCTGCCAGCGACAGGTTCCAGTACGCAAGACTTCACGAGCCAGGAGGTGCACGAGTCTGTCATCGCTAGAGAGCATATTCCACCAGCCAACCTTCCATCGGCTGCTGTCTTGGAACATGATTCTGATTCTGACCAAAACGACTCCGACTCCGACTCGGAGCGCCCCTCACAGAGCATAAGGACCCAAGGCGATAACGTGCCTTGGGAAGACGCGCAAGCTGAAAGACCTGCGCTAGCACTTGAGGATGATCAGCCCGAGTTAGATCAAACTGTGAATATCGACAAGACTAGCTCTCCAGAACAGGTGCCAGCTTCCCATATCTTGGAGGCCACCGAGGTTCATGGTGGATCTCAGTCAAACGATGAGGCACCAATATCACCACCAGAACCTCCACAACAGGCCGTATCGACTCCTCATCAAGTGAACTCTTCAGGCGCTGTGGATCATGCCATAGTTCAAGCTGAGGAGTCGGATCTGTCTGACTCTGCTTCATCAGTATCTGAGGCTACAGACATTCAAGAGAGAGAACCATCGCACGCCCAACCTCGTTCGCGTTCCCCACACCCTGATCAGTTGAGCTCACCGCTCGAGACTAGTCTTGCAGAACCATTTGCTACTACACAGGGTGATGCCTCGCCGGAACCCGAAGTGTCCGATGGTCTATCTAGACCTTCATCACCTGAATCTGCAATCGAGCGACAACCAAAAGAGTTGCCAGTCCTTCATGGATCACGCGGACTATCCGACACAGATAGCGAGCCAGAAGCTGAAGGGACGGAGAAGGAAGCTCAGACCCAAGCGCTCCCTTCAAGGCAAATCGGTATAAGCGAAGATGGTGACTTGGATTCTGTTGTTGATGATGAACCAGAACGTGCTGAGCCACCCGCTGCTGCTATGCTTCTTGGGGTCCAGCCAGCCCATAACAACCTTTCTTCCGAGAGCCTGGCGGAAGCCCCTGACGCAGTCCAAGATCATGCCTATCAGGGCAAGCTAGAGTATCTGGAAAATGAGTTGGATGATAAGGAGGTAGACGCGTCTGGCGCCGAACCAAGAACCAGAAGCAAATCTATCTCCGATTCCATAGAAGATGGAGTGAGCCGAAGAATTCCAGAGACAACTGCAACTGATGATGAGAGTGATGATGAGCTGCCTGCATCTAGGGAAATCTCTCCTATCGGCATTGACAGGATCCCTGCACCGCGCAAGCTTGAGCCAGTGACTTCATCGGTGCTCTCTGATGAAGCAATGGATGGCACGAGCCGTGCCGGGGCGGAAAGCAACGGCTCTAGCTCCCCCTCTGAAGCAATGTCCCGCGTTGGGACCGAAGGGTTCACGGCTCAAAGAACAACTCAGGCTCCTCGAGGAATTGAGGATGTCTCCAAGGAGGACGAGCCAACGCACGATGATTCACCGAAAGGGTCACAGACTGTTCTTAAGCCTCCATCGTTATCGGGGACAACAAGAGAAATCGGAGATGAACCCCAAGTCGAAGGCAGCAGCTCAGAGGATGATGAACCAACCCACACCCAAGATGCGATTGGCAGCTCTCGAGATAAGCATATATTCCCATTGGAGGAATCGCAGCAAGACATGCCTGATCACATGCTGCACGATGTCAATACCCCCCATGTGGATGACACTCAGGGTTCAGAGCCAAAGCCCGTGCAAGCCGCTGAGGTGAAACCTGCGGGGCTCGTCGGACCTGAACATATGGCTGTCAAGGTTATCGATATCCCTTCGCGGGACAAAGGCAAGGTAGTTGCTAGTATGCCAGAGAGTCCAAAGAAACTTGGCTCCTCAACCTCACGGCCAAGTTCCACACGCTCCTCTCGTGCTGAACCTCCTCGAACGTTCTTGACGCAACAGCAACGGCCACGGAGATCACTGAGAGTTCGTCCAGTGACAGAAGTCTACACCAAAGATCCCATCTTCGTCCCTGTTGCGAGCCGAGCGGATGATGCTAAGCCTCTACAACGACCTCAACCTCCTCGTGCTGAAAGCGAACCGGCTAAGGTGCTAGTTCGCCCCCCACTCAGGCACCGTTCCTTGGGGACACAGGGTGAATCTTCAAAGACAGCGGCGCAGACTGAAGTAGCTCCCAGACCTCGTTCTTTCCAGGCCGAAGGCGAGTCGTCCAGGGCTCTTCTGAAACATGACCTCAGGCACCCCACCGTTGCCGTTGAAGAGGGACTCAGAGATGCTGCACATCGAGCTCCCTCTTCAGCTAATTCAACCACTGAGGCTGAAGCCCAGAGATCACCGAGTCCCGGCATCGTGATTCCAGATGCAGACATGATTGACCTACAGCGAGCTCGCACTCTGCGGCGAACACGAAAGACGTCAATTCGACGTGCCGAGGATACGTTGGCTGCAGCCGTAGTCATATATGCGACCGCTGAGGCCCTGAGCCCTCCCGGCAGCCCTTCCCCTTTCGACCACTATGGAGATAAGGATCTACCCAACTTGGAACGTCAGATGAATCTGGAGCCCGGCGATTACAACTTCCCAGTTGTTTCTACACCACGGAGGAGCTTTGAGGATGAGCTCGAAGAACTTCACAAGTCTAATGCTGACTTGTTTGCAGACGACAGGAGCAGAGAATCTGACTCGTCGCGCAGCGATAGAGACAGAGATAGACATCGAAGGCGCCGACACTCGCATCACTCGCACCGTTCAGACGGAAGCCGCGGTGAAGAGGACAAAGAGCGCAGACATCGTGTCGACGACGAGGGGCGGGCTCGTCGATCCCGAGATGAGGACGAGGGCCGCCGCCGTCTACAGTCTCATCGCGAAGATGAATCTCGCTATCGTCGCCATCGTGACGAAGAAGAAACGCGGTCCCGTGGCTCGCGTGGCGAGGCCGATGCCAAGTCCCGAAGCTCGCGTGGGTCTGAAGAGACGAGAACCAGACGGTACCGCCGTGACGAGGATTTACGACCACGTGAATCCCGCAAGGTTGAAGAACCCGCTCCACGTGGCCTCCCCGAAGAAGATGAGGGTCGAGAGCGCAGGAGAAGATCGTCTGGCTCTCATGCTTACCGACGCCATCGAACTGATGCAGCTGAATCGGGTGCTCCAGGCACGCCTCCCAGAACACCCAGACGAGATAGTGGCTTCTCTGCCGACAACAGTTCTGGAAGCTCTGGCCGCAGACGCCGAACGGCGGAGGAGCAGGCTGCTCACGAAAAACGCAAGGCGGAAAGGGCAGAAAGACGAGCACGCGAGGAAGCTGACGAAAGACAAGAGCCTTTGCGGTACCGAGAGCCCCCAAGAGAGGAGAGGTTAAGCAAGGGCAAAGAACCCGAACGTGAGCCTGAGCCTGAACCTCAACCCCAGCCAGAACAGGAGCCAGAACGACGACATCGCCGCTCGCGCCGGCACAGCCATTCTGGTAGGCCTCGGTATGAAGAGCCTAGGGATCGTCCGCGAGAAGAACCAAACCCGCCCGAAAAGAAGTTCTTTGCCGTCAAGAACTCTGAAGGCGTCTTGCGCAGTACTCCGCCACCACGCGAGGAGCCTGCTATTGCCGAGCCTGTCAGAGAGCGAACAAGAGAAGCTCCGCTTGAGGATTCACCTAAACGGACCTCGACGCGGCATAGGCGCACTCGTCCGCCTACCGATGAGCCGCGTCCTCGGTCCTCACGTCGCCCACGTGATGATCCTGCCCCTGAGCCACCACGAGACAAAGACAAAGAGACGAACAGGGATAGAGATAGAATGAGAGACAAAGAACAGGAGTCTAGACCTACCAAACATGTCAGAATGGACACAGAGGACTCCCGCCGCAAAGCCCGACACGAAGAGCGACGCAGGGCGCAAATAAAGGAGGAAGACAAGAAGCCATCAGGCATCAAGGGCGCGTTCAAGAAGCTCTTCAGCAAATCTTAAACGACGAAGAAAGCGTGAGGGAGAGAAAGGACAGATTGTCTTCGATTCGTTTTTGTATCTTGATGAGAATTGGTTTAGTATGAGTATGCGCATGCACGCACGTGTGATGATAGGGACGAGTTTTTGGGTTTGTTGACATGATGACATTTTTATTCTGGAATTACGACAGATAGGTTGTTACGCCACGATTGCCATATAGATTGACGACAATTGATGATATGTTTTGATGCAACCTGGTCCTTATCTCGGTGTTTTATTTGCGTAGCTTCTGCATCCAGAGACTTTATTTTTTGTGCCTTTCTAGGTTGCCTGGCAATACATGTGAGGCGAACTCAGAGAGAACTTGCTGAGGTGTCATCAAGAAAGTTGCCTTGCATCTCCAATGGTTTCGAATGCCGTTGAGCTCGGCCTTACTAGACGCGTACATGGCTCGACATCTAAACTCTGTTTGCCCCTGAATGATGCTCGATGAGGGCATCACCACGACGATATAGATGCTGGCGATGCTATTGGTGTGCCACGTCGAAACACTCCGCATGCCTTCGGTCTCGAGACTTAATTAACTCTCTCTTGAAGAGTCAATCACTTGGATAGTCCATCACTCCATGGTGTATTTAACACCCACTACTTCTTCTCATTACCCTACCTAGTCTTGGGTCTGGTCTTCTTAATTCAGTGCCGATTTAGCTTCTCAACCCAGATTTTGTCATCAAAATGCGTTTCAGCCTCATTCTCTTGGCAGCCCTTACCGGACACTCTGCCGCCGTTGCTTGCAAGCCCAAATGGCTGGTAAGGAAATCCAAATCATGGGTGTCGGCCTCTACCAGACTGGACAGTGTGGTCAAGCAGGTACCTACCGTCTATCCTGATGGAGGAACTGTTCCTCCTAGTGCCAGCGCCAGCGCCAGTGCCAGTGCTACCGACGATGAAGCTGCTGCGACCTCGTCAGCGACTGCTAGAAACGCTGATGCCTCGTCAGCAAGCACTGCAGCTTCGTCCACAACTGCTGCTCCTTCTACTGCTAGGACTGGTAGCAACAGTGCCTCTGGTTCGGCGGCTTCCTCGCTCTCGGCGACAACCTCTGCAACTGTCACCGGCGCCGCTTCAGGCTCTGATTCCGCCTCGGCCACTGCCACTGCCACTTCTACCGAGACGGATACTACCGGAGGCTCCAAGATGCACCGTCGTGGGATGGCGCCAGCGGAAAAGAAGAAGGCCAAGAAAGAGCTGAGAGCGATTAAGTTCCAGACTAGGATCAAGGAGCAGGAGTTGCAGGAACTGGCAAAGATGTTCAAAACAGCTGTGGAAAATTACAGGAAGAAGCGGAAGGCTCTTGATAACGAAAGGGAAACTCTGAAACACGCCCAGTCAGAGCTTAAGCGCAGACGAAAGGATGCGCACGAGTGGGAAAAGAAACTCAGAAAAGCAGAGAGTGATTTCGAAGAACGAGAGGAGGAGGAGAAGGAGGAGGAGGAGAAAAAGAAGCACGGAGAAAGCAGAAAGCTCAAGAAGCGTGAGGAGCATAAAAAGGAGGAGGAGGAACACAAGAAGAAGGAAGAAGAACACAAGAAGCACGAGGAAGAAAAGAAGGCGTCTGAGCTCGACAAAGAGGCCAACGGGGAACTTTCGCATGAGGAGCATGAAGACATACTCTATGATAGCATCCGCGAACAACTCAAGCAGAGTCTCGAAAAGACTGGCAACCATCACGCCGTTGAAGAGCAAGAGGAGCAAGGGAATCCCTTCTACTTGGTCACCAAAGAAGTCAAGGTTCTTAAATGCCGCAGACCGAAGGGGTGCGAGGTCAAGGAGAACAATGAGGTCAAGGAAGAGGTCAAGGAAGAGGCCGGAGAAGAGGCAGAGGAGGGAGAGGTAGAGCTGCTCGCTGATGGTGATGAAGAGGAGCAACACCAGGCCATCTCAGAGCTCTACATGCAGTACCGCGGCATGCTCGTCGAACCGATCCAGAAACAGCTCGACCCCATTCTCAAGAACGAAGAATACGTCAGTACTGGAGAAGAGCTGACGAACCAGGACTTTGAGGGCGACGAGAAGACGCAGCGCAAGCGACTGTCAAAGCTCTACATGGGCTTTCGCCACATGCTTGTCCACAAGTTCCAGAAGAAGCTTGATCCCATCCTGCACAAGGATAATCAGTAGCGGCAACTGAACTTCTCGGAGCTGCGATACAGAAAAAGGGTCGATATGAAAAAGGGGGTTTCTCTCAAAGTTGAGGATCTTGTCTTGTGTGAATCTTGGGACTAGGTTTGGATGCTGCGGAGATAGATAGCCTTGGATAGTCTGGTCGTGGAGTTACACAGCCAATCACAGCTGAGTTCACCACCTCATTAGGCGGATCAGTTCTTGAGACGCATATAACAAACCCTCTTTGTGAATAACTATTCTAGAACCTCCCTAGGTATAAGAAGGGTAAAAGTCATTTACCAACGTTAAGTGAATAGTTGGTAGGACAGAGTCAAATGTTGACCATCAAGCCACCGCGCATGTGCAAGGTCGGGGAATTTGAGAATCTTGCTTCAAGTTTGTGCCGAGAGATAGACTTAATGATGACTCTGTCCGACTGACAAATCAAGTTTCCGTCGTTGATGATGAACAAACGAACTGATAAACAACAACACGAGTCCCATTGCTGTTGAGTTTAATGTTTAGGAAGGTCACATGACCAGCACAGGATGATGTTTGGCGAACTCCACCCCGCACCAAAAATAATCCGTGCAGAGCCCTAATTGTTTGGCACACCAAAATCCGGCCTCACCACCAACTTCCACTTATTTCCTCTTTCTCTCTTCCCCAGGCGCAGGATTAGACTTCTTTGCGACAGAAAACACCACAGTCCCCCTCAGACACACAAACCTATTCCATTCCATTCGCAATGGCTCCTCAGGCAGTATGTACATGACACCGCTTTGCTGTTACCGGCCCTCTCTCCCACAGAGAGAGGCGCCGCGACAAAATGCAGTAGGCTAAGGTCATTTTTCAACAGAAGAAGTCGGGCAAGGCCCAGAAGCAGACCAAGAAGGTACGCTATCAGATGCAGAATGAATCCGTCTCGACGATAGCCCTACGATGACGATTTACCCGATGCGCCCGCGCCCATCGAGCGACCATGAGAACCCAACCGCTAACTCACATGCCTTGTAGTACATCATTGATGCTTCTCAGCCTGCCAGCGACAAGATCTTCGACGTCGCTGCCTTCGAGAAGTTCCTCCAGGACCGCATCAAGGTCGAGGGCCGCACCAACAACCTGGGCGACAACGTTGTTGTCCAGCAGCAGGGTGAGGGCAAGATCGAGGTCATTGCCCACAACGAGCTGTCCGGTCGTTACCTTAAGTACCTGTATGTTTCTCTGGTCCTCGCTTCACTCGATAAAGCTCGGAGATGTGATGCACATATCTGAATTTGAATCTAACTGTACACAGGACCAAGAAGTTCCTCAAGAAGCAGCAGCTCCGTGACTGGCTCCGTGTCGTCTCCACCTCGCGAGGTGTCTACGAGCTCAAGTTCTTCAACGTCGTCAACGACGAGGCTGATGAGGACGACGAGTAAACGAATCAAATTGCATTGCAACGGCGCAGGAATGGATTGGTGAATTGGGACAGGGGATAAAAAAGTTTTAAGGACTCGGCCAATAGACCCAGCCATTTGTGTGGTGGCACTCTTCGTGGTGTTCAGTCATCTGTCCATGCATGTTTTTTTTTTGTGATCGTACATTGTCAAATTCGTGAGACAACGTGTAAATGCCGTCGCTGGTGACAAGATTGGTCTAATCCTTGTCAAGGCCGTCTGAGGGGCATGGTTGATATTATACACCATCATTATCGTCTATATCTCACCTCATGGTAACGCCCTCATGACGCCCTCAAAGGCAACCAACGCCATGGCATTCGCCGGAAACGCCCTCAGGAAACACGGCACAAAGCCTCTCCAATAACCCCTCCAACCCCCCTCCCTGTACACAGCAGCCGCTGCATCCTTCCACCGAGGAAACCTCCTGACTCCATCATTGAGCCCTCCACCCAGCGGATCCGTCATAATACGCTGCTTAACCACGTCGCTGGGATAGCTCGTCAACCAAAACACCTGCGCACTGAGTCCGCCCGCCCAAAAGTTAACAGCCGGTGCGCCGAGGCTCGTCCTCTCGCGTAATTGTCGTGATAAGATGTCGTAGCTGCCCCACCAGAAGAAGAAGAATGACCGGAAGAGCAACGTCGCTGAGAGGCCGTGATAGACGCCCTGAACGCCGTGGTGTCGGTAGATCTTGCGCAGACAGTCAATCGGTCCTGCATACAGCCTGTCGGTCTTGTGCGCTGCGTACTGAATCTGCAGCCGTGCCTTGACGTGCTCGACCGGCGCAGCGATGAAGCTCACCGTTGAACCAGCCAGGATGCCCGCAATGCCGTGGCCGAAGCTCGGGAGCGCCGTGTGGCCCTTGGGCGCTGTGCCTGGTGATGACGCCGTGACGTCGGTCCCCACGGGTTCGACATTGAAGACGTGTTCTGAAAGAAGACGGCGATAAACGGTCAAAGAGCCCAGCATGACCGAATCCATGAACATCCACCCGACCAAAGGCGGCGTCGCGCCCTTGTAGAGCCCACGGAAGCCCTCGTTGCGAACAGTCTGAGTGACGCACTGGAGAGGACCACTGAAGCGACTTGCGTCTGTTGTTTGTAGACGGACCTTGATAGTGTCGAAAGGGTGGCCGACTGCAGGAAAATGTCAGTATTTCAGCAAGTCGGAGGTCATAACGCAGCGAGGAAACGCACCTGAGAGTTTGGCGATGCCGCTGAAGACGCCAGCTACAAAACCTTTGTAATCATGAGCACCGCTACTACCACTACTCGTCTTCTTGTCCTCCAGCTTGACAGGTTGTGTCTCTTGCAAAAGGTCCTTCCCTCGCACGTCTGCAGCCATTTTGTGTGTGATTGACTCCTGTGAGTCCATTGGTCATACAACCACCACCTTTTTGAATCAGCGACAAGAGCGCTGTTCGAAGAGAGCCCGCCGATAGCTCAGGATAACAGGATCACGAGGATTTAATCTCACTGGATATTGGGTGATAGCAGTACAAGAGCCTCTGGTACTGTAGGTATAAAAGAAAGCTCAAAATGAACAAATTGCTAACACTGCTCGATTCAAAAGTCGAATGCTGACGTCTACAATTTTTTAGATATCGACTGCTCTCTATTCGCCGAGTCCGGGGGAGCTCCCGCACTAACGGGCCCTCACCGACGTCGGAGGCTCCAGGGGTCTTTTATAGCGCCGGAGTCCTGCAAGCATCCCCGGAAACTGCCCCAGAAAATGGGGCTGCTGCTGTGCTGTGCGCGTTAGCTTAGGGAGACTCAATATTTGGTGTTGAGAGACCAATTCAACGTACTCGACAATTGGAAATTCACACATGTTATCCTGGTGCAGCCAGCAATGGTTGGCGTTGATATCCATCATCGGATTCGTGTCAATTGAATTCCTTCCCTCCCCCAATTACAATACAACTAGTAAGTTGATGGCGATGGTGGTATCTCACAGTGACTAGCAACAACTAAACCCATCTACTTGAAATATGTCCACGCACAGTTGTACCATGTGCCTATCCTGCCTCTCCCTTTGCGCTCGTGATATCCGATCCAAAAAAATTGCCTGAAAATCAAACCATTGACGTATCGTTCTGCAATCAGAAAGCCATGTCATGTCGTCGTCAAGAACTAAAGCAAGAGCCCCTTTATGCAAAAATGTTCCCGTTTCCCCTCTCGCTTTTCCCTTGCTCTTCTTCTTCTTCTTTTTTTGTTGTAGTATTTTTCAACACCCGATAATGATTGCTTGCTTGTTTCTTCATCATTAGGTCCTTCATCAGCAAAACGCCTTGCCGCAAATTCGGCTGGCACCCTTCAATCTATAGCTGGTTCTTCCGCTTGTTAAGTCATCCGTTTGAAGGCCGTTTCATGTCCGTAATAATTTCGTACAGTTGACGCCCAGCCCGAGCCTACGCATGTAGGTTGAAGGGTTGTGGTTGTGTCAAGAAAAGCAAAAGCGCCGTGTCATCCTCTGATAAAAGATCAGCAGCCCGGTAATGGACGACCGCCACGATGAACCCCTTTCTAAAAGGTCTCGGTGTCGTCCGTGTTGTGAGAGGCAACACTACCGAAGGTGTCTGCTTCTTGGGTTAGCTGATTGTCTTGATGAATGAGAGTTGGTCAAAACTTACCTCGCTTGCGTCGGCGGGACTCTTCTTCGGGGCTCTTGGGAGTCATGGCTCGTGGCCCACTGGGTCGTCGAGCAGGGACACCCAAGGCAGCGTTCAGGTTGCGGTTCTCAGGCTTGGGGCTGCTTGTGTAGTGGCTGACATGAGTACCACTCATTGTTGCATAACCGCTCTCATCGCTCGGGTGTGGGGCGGGGCTGCCCTTGGCCAACTTAGAGATGCGGCTGCTCCTCGGGGGAGACTGAGCTGATGGGCTGCCCATGGGGTCAATGGGCTCCTTGGGAGGTCGAGGAGGTCCAGTTGGAGATGTGGCCCAGTAAGCTGGGTCCTGAGGTGCACCGCCAGAGGATGCCTGGCTGTATCGGTTGGTGTTCTGACCCAGCTGGTTCAGGCTGGATACCGAACCGCCCCAGTCCGCGGACCTAGGTGTCATTGGGACGTTGTACTCTTGAGCTGAAAACTCCAGAGCATTGCGGAAGCGCTCTGTCTGCCCCTGTCTAGGCTGAGGATGTTGAAGGTTTAGTGAGTTTCGGTGAACCTTGTACTTGGGTGCATCGCCCGGGGTCATGGTGATTTCGCGCTGAAGAGGCGCTGGCAAGGCCCCACTAGCAGTGGGTGCCGATGCGAGCTCCTGCTGAGAGAAACCAGTGTGTAGCTTGTCTTCTCCGTAGGGGGCATGGCTGTAGTCTCCGTCGTTGTACGAGCCCAGGCTAGAGCCGGAGCGCGAAGGCGGGTAGTCGTCATATTTGGCTTCCTTCTTGCCCTTACCTGCGCTAGATGCTGTCGTTCCAGACCACCTGGAAATCTTGGGGAACCAGCCTGAGAGACCGGATTTGTGTTTCTTTTGCTTTTCTGTTGTGCGAGGGGTGTTCTCATTGCTCATTGGCTGGGTGACACCAGAGGGTTGAGGGGGGGTATCGAGGGGAACAGAGCTGCCGCGTTGGAAGCCTGATCGATCCGGTGTCAGCATGTTGGGGTTGCTGCGCTCGCCAGATGGGCTGGGGTGGTCATGTTCGTATTCATCCTCATGCTCGGCGACGGTGCTGATCCGGTTATCTGAAAACTTGCGCTCGTTGGCAAGACGAGATCGGGAGTGAGAAAGGGAGAAGTGCCCCGACTGGCTAGGTGTGATGGTCGAGTTGCCTTCGGGCTCATAGCCTCGATCTTGCTCGAAGTGACCCTCGGGCTGCAGATTGTCGAAAGACGGGCCGCGTCCGCCACTGGTGGAAACAGGAGGGACAACAGTCTGTGTCTTGAGCTCATCGACCTCACCAAGGATCTGCATGAGAATCTCCTCGATACGCTTGAAGTCGCTGGTTCCCTTGTTGCTCAGGCCTTGGAACGCTCGCTTGAACAGGTTCTTCTTGGCGGCAGCCTCGTTAAAGGTGTCAACCTGGGAAATGCTTTGGACTGATCGGGCGCCGGGATAGGGGCGGGGGCCGTTGATCGCCTTCTGAAGCTTCTCTGTGTTCTCCACGCCGGCAAAGATGACATCGTCGCTGGTGTCCTGGACGAGATTCTTAAGTTCGTTCAATGAAGTGCGCATCTCCAGGGCAGAGTTCATGAGCAATGCCACGATCTCCGTGTCGCGAGCACTGCGCTGAGCGTCACGGACCATCAGATGCTGCATGAGAGCGACAATGTCCTTGTTCTCAATGCGGTCAATTCCTTGACCAGTAGCCGCGTCATAAAATGGCGAGGCCATGCCTTGAGACATACCACTCATGTGCCGAGCATCCTTAGGGGCGTAAAAAGGATCCTGGCCGGCAGCGTTAGGAGATCCAGGCAGAGACAGTTGGAGAGCCTTGCCCTTGGGTTGAAGATCGGGAGTTCGGTTGTTACCGTTGGACATGTAGCCTTCGTCAAACTTGGGACCAAAGCCAGGGCTTCCGGTATGGTAAGGAGCTCCATAGCCACGGGCTCCCAAGAGGTTGTCGTTCAAGGCAGGGTTGGCGACAGGGCTGGCGTCCTCATATGGGTTGGTGACCAAAGTATCTCGTTTGCGGTCATCAGAGGTGCGCTGCCACTCATCTTGATCCTGGCTGGGCTCACGACTGTGAACATTGGCGGCAGCCATGCCAGCGGCAGCACCGGCAACCTGAGCAGCACTGGGACCATGGCTGCTGGCAGCGCTCTCGGCACGTTGTTGTTCAGCAATATTTCGAGGTGTGGGGGTTGCATGGCCTTGGGAAGCATCATCGTGGTGCTCACCATCAAGACGTTCCTGCACGATCGAGGGGTTGGTTTGAGCATCGTCGTCAATGTAGCCAAACTCAGGCATTGGGTTATTGAAGTCAGGAAGGCCGCTTGCGGTCATCTTGGGCGACTCATCGTAAGAAAGACGGTCAATGCTGTGAGCAGGAGTGTTGCGAGGCTCATGACCCTCGAGAGTGCGCTCCTTGAAGGACTTGTTTCGGAAAACGCCAGCGCCTTGGTACTCCTCGGACTCTTCCGTGGCGGCCTGCTTCTTACCTTGCGCTGCCTTGAGAGCAGCGACAGCGCCAGTCGCGATAGCCACTTCAGAAGCAGTGGGAGATCTCGTTCGTGGCACCTTGCGTCCATGCTCATCGAGCTCATATTCAGAGAACTCTTGTGACTTGTTGTTAGACCTTGCACTGGGCGTAGCATGCCTCTCGGGCTCGAGCTCGCTGCCATCCATGTAGTGCTTGTCGGGGCTTGCACCACGGCTGCTGTAAGTTCTTGACTGGTCATCGTACGAGAGGGTTGACTCGCGAGGGCCAGGGTAGTCGCTGTAAGAACCGCTCAGCATCGACTGATCTAGCATCGAGCCTTCGACCAAAGAGGCGACTGCTGACTCTGGTCCCACGGGTGGATGAACAAGATTGGGATTAGCACCAATGCCACGCACTGCTTGCCCAGATGCAACCTTCTCTAGTTCACTGTCATCGGTATAGGTAGTGTTGCGATAATCCACGCCGGAGCTTTGGGGTGACATCTGGTCGATTTCTCTCTGTCGAAGGGAGTTCAGAGAAGCAGTAGAGCGGCTGTTGCGACGGTTCTCAGACCGTTCATAATAGGCGTCGCTTGTAGATTGCATACTCCTAGAGTTGCGGGGATGATATTCGCTGCCACCCTCAGTGTAACCAGAGACGCTAGGAATAGGGCTGAGGCCTCGGGCCCCGGCCTGGTAGGGAACATACTTGAGAGGAGGGGGAACATCCTGAGTAGCGAAATAGGAGTTGTCATATCCGCCTTCAGGATAATCATTGTCCGAGACATCATCCTCGTCGTACTGAGCTTGACGTTCCAGGGGGTGCTTCTGGCCGAACTCATCTGTTTCATACTCTTCCACGTAATCCTTCTGACCGCGTGGTAGCGCAGTCAGGTCACCATGTGACACGTTAGCGTGCTGGGTAGATAATGTAGTTTCGAGGTTTGAGGGAGTTGCTGATGGTGTGGGTGTCGAGGTTCCAGAGATATATCCACCAGGGATGTTTTTAATGGGAGTGATTTCCTCACTAGCCGAATGAGGTCTGTCGGTATCGGCAGATCGGATAGAGGTTCTTGTCATTTCTGAAGGGTTGATTTCACTCATCAGCGGCATCGGTGGTTGGGGAACCACATGGTCATCATCATACTGATCAGCGTACTGGTCTCGGCTGAGGCCACGGCTGTGAGTAGATTCGGCTCTCCGGCGCCGTCTTTCTCTCGGCTTTCGGTCGCCTTGTGTGCTGTCGGAGACGAGCGATGAGCCAATACCTGCAGCTGCAGCACCAGCTGCAGCGGCCTTAAGCATGTCACCACCGCTTCGCTTGGGAGTGACGTGCTCATTCTCATATTGGTAGTCATCGTCGATAGAATCGTGACTCAAATCAGAGTTGGCGTCGAGGACATGGCGAGCCTCTCTGTTGCGCCTATCCTTCGGTTCACTCCGTTGACCTGACGATCGCCGGCGATCGGGAGCCAACTCATCTTTTGATACTGATGTGGCGGATGAAGTAAAGGAGTCGCGGCGGCCCTCCCTCTTGCTGGTCTCTCGCTTGAGTGCATTGAGCTCGGGTAATATCAAGCGGCGAATAGCGTCTTCGACAGTCTCCAGCAGCTTAGGGTTGTTGATTGATGATTTAGAAACATCCGAGCGTGAGGAATGTGTTGCGTGGGTGCGGTGGCTGGAAGCCAAATGAGATGCTGAGACATTCGAGTCAAGACCTGACACATTGGATTCCTGTTGACTCCTGCTGGAGCGACGGCGATGGGCTTTAATAGGCTCCTCTGTCCTCTCAGAAACGCTGCTGGTCCTGCTCTTTGGTCGACGCTTTCTATCTGATGTCGACTTTTCCCTTGATGTCTTTTCAGACACCTTTGACCGATCTCTGGTTCGACTCTTGCGGTTCCTGATTTCCTCTGCTGCAGCACCGGCGAGTGCACCGGCACCAGCTGCTGCTCCCATATCTCGGGTCCCTGTTGGGCTGTCTACCTTGGCATCGGTAGTATTACCAGGGCCGTCAAGAAAGCTATCGGATGGGATGGCTGAGATATCTGAAGCGTTTACGTTGTAAGTCTCGGAAGGGATCAATGGGCTGGCAGGTCGTCGTCGTCTATGGCTGCGATCAATCTCAATGTCAATTGGATTTCTCGAGACGTTCGACTCTTCAGTGGCAGAGGCGTATGAGCTCATGCTGTTGCCGTCGTCTCCCTCAAAGAATTCAGAGTCACCTAAGGGTATCCGTCGAGTCACAGAGGTGTTGCGAGCGCCTTTGGTTTCTGTCACTTGGAGATGGTGATCGGCACGACCTCTCTTGGATGGTGTCAAGCGGACACGGACGCTAGGACGGCGCTCGCCTGTTGAGCCGACAGTGGACTTGCCGCCTTCGAAGTATTCGATGAGCAACGAGGTCTGAGACTTGCTAGCCTTGTGTCCACGGGTAGCAATGGTGACGGGTGTTCCGTCTTCGGGAATGGAGTAGGAGGACTTTTCGTCGCCGGGCTTCACCACATCCGCCGTCGTTGTAAGGTCGGTGGGCGTGGTATTAGTCTCGGTTTCGGTAGGGGCGGGAAGTGGAAGAGATTTTCTGGAAGATACACCCATCGTAAATCTGGTGAGGCGCTTAAGTGGAGGTGTTTCGAGGCCCTTTCTTCCCAGGTCTGCGATCCGGTGCGGATGCAGAGAAACACCGGTGGGAGAGGAGGGGTTGGTTGATTAATGGTTTGATATCAAGACATGCGGAATCAATACGCAACAAAGATTGTCTACAGTAGAGAGATGGATTGTCAGCAACTCCGAGAATCCAACGGTGCAGAAAACAACGGTGTAGACCAATGATATGGAGCAATGAATCGCCACCAGGGTTGAATCGACTCATGAAGCGGAGAAGGGTAAGAGAGGAAAGGGATGAGAGACTTACACACAAACGACACGACCCGATTAAAATCAAAGAAAAAAATTCAAACGTCGACCGACTATCAAAACGACAGTCGATAACGATACTTACTAGAGCCCGCGACTCTCAGTGACCTGGCCGCAGAAGCCTCTGCGTTCCGTGGGGAATTCGAGAATGAGAAAGATTTGGGGGAAGGGTTTAGGATGCGACGTGCGGCGTGGTCGATGGTAATGGTGTGAAGGCTCATGGGATGTGGATACCGCAAGGTAAGGAAGCAGGTAAGGCAAGGCCAGGCCGGGTCGGCGGGGGGGCTTGGAAAAGACGGGGCCAACAAAGTTGCCCGCAGCAACCAGCTCAATTAAGTCCAAAGTGGAAGTGGAACAGGAACGGGAACAGGGAACCTGAACTGGACTGGGACTGGACGGAAGCGAGCCGAAACAACGGGAGTAGAAATAATCTAAACTGATTGGGAGAAAGGAACAAGGCATTCAATTTAGCTGCTGCCAATTCGAGGGGATACCAGGAAAAACAGAGGGGGCTGGGTCAAGATTTGGAGGTTGGGAAAAGCGAAAAAACGGGTGCTGCAAGACTGCGACGTGGAGTCGGGTCACTTCACTTACTGCTGGCTGGCCGTTTTTTTTGCAACATCGGCATGGAGTAAAACGTAAACCCACTGCATGCACTAAAGGCTAAAGTTTTAGATATCGAGGTTTGGTCGTTGATGAGGTAAGTACTATATGTATACCTTGGTATATTTTCAAGGTCTCAGCTTGAGTGAGAAGACGGATATGTACAACAACTTGGACGAGGTAAGGTACCACAAGTGGAACCTGAAAGCTTACAGTAAAAGCCTGGCTTTTGGTGCCATGGATCTTTTCTGCTAAAGTCCTTCTGATCGGTTTCCACCTACGCTACAGTTATTAGTTCCCTTAGAAATTTGCATCGACTGCCTACACTACGGTCACAAGTACATACATTGCCCTGGACTCTTCAGTCATCATCCCGGCGGCTGGGCCCCTAGGGCCCTTGAGATTTTCAGGCTAGTGCCTTGGGGTGATGAGTTGTCTCTGCCGAGGGGGGCTGTCCAATAGCACCGGCCCGCCGGGATCCCACCTAGCTCAACACGCTATGCCCGTGGTTCCTCTGCCAATGGACGATCCCGTCATGGACCGTGGACACGAAAAGAATTAAGATGTGTATCAAACGTGCAGGAAGCATGCAGAGCGAGGCCCGACGAGTTCGAGTTCGTTGTGACCATGTCATGTCCTGTATCCTGTCGCTGTACGGAGTATGTGATGTGATGACCATCCTGCCATCCTCCATCCTCCATCCTCCATCCATCCACTCCCCGTTAGTATCGAATAAGCATCCTCCGTGACTATCAAAACAGGAATTGCAACTAGCGGTCTCGACGTTGTTGCGTTGCCACGACCCTCATGTCGAACCAGCCTCTCGCCTCTCTAC
The DNA here is from genome assembly GCA_013184455.1 of Fusarium continuum. NCBI lineage: Eukaryota > Fungi > Ascomycota > Sordariomycetes > Hypocreales > Nectriaceae > Fusarium > Fusarium continuum. The sequence continues at coordinate 1,639 of JABCKB010000624.1, read as the reverse complement.
TATGCGCTCACCTCTGCGATCCTCCCTCCAATATCGAATCGCAAAAGGCGACCGTTGGGCTGCCACAAGGAAAACCCTGTTGCAAACCGATTCATCTCAGTTTCTCCTTCGAATCAAGTCCCACTAATCGTCTCACTTCAAACAGCGTCCCCCAAGCCCCAGCCCAGCCTCCATCTCTTCCCTTGTTCCCCCCGGTCAAATCACTCAAAACCCCAGTCCACCAATTGAACTTCGGCCATCCGTCGCTCAGCGCCACACAGAAAACTGCGGCTGGGTGTGTCCGTGTCCCTGGAGACGGACTAAATCATTCGAGTGAGCCTCAATGTTCGATCAGACCGCGTCTAGAGCATCTGTGACGAGACTGCATTTGTTGACGGCCAGCGCTTCTCACAGATTGCACGATAATGAGAAGTTATTATTTGATGATTCCTATCAAACTTACCAAAGTTCCAGTCAGCTCCCCACTCAAACCACAACACCCCATGTGTAGCCGTCAAAGGGTCCTGTGCGTGGGCTGTAGGGCTGAAAGTCTCAGAGGAGCTCGCAAGGCTTCTACTGTAAAACATCCCCATTCCTAAAGAACGATGCGACTGACGATGCAGTGTTCCCGAAGTAGAGACAGAGACAGAAATATCCCTGCTAGATATCAGTCATACTCATCACTTATAAACGTGGTATTTTGGAAGCTTCTCGGTCGAATCTAGTGCACCAGGAAATTCGTATGTCATCAAAGCCAACCCTACCTAGGTGTCTGCCTACCTTATAAACCATACTGTTGCTAGAATGTTTTCATTTCAAGCCCAGACGCGCTAGAGAAGCCATCCTATTCTGTTCGGAAAGTAACTCGATGCAGAATATTCTCTTGATAGTATCGGTTCTGCCAAGCCCACAGTCAAGACCAGCCTCCTACTTTTTTCATCTTCTCAGGACAAGCTCTTGACCCATAATGCCTCCTAGTAGCGGCCCTTATATCTTTCCAACCACCCATTTACCTCCTATTATGGCACCAACTTATCCCAATTCAACGCATTACACCGCAAACGGATATTCGTCAAGATGAGGCGGACTCATCCTTCAGATTGTTGGCCAAGATGGATACCTCGGGCAAACTGCATCAGTGGATTCCCCAAGCAGAGACCCTTTCTCACGCAAGACACACCAAAGGACATGGGACACCCTTGAAGTTTTAGATCCGAGACAGTAGGCAGTTGTTTGTCTCACTCGTTCTCTTCTTTGTCGCAGAAACACGTACGGTATACAGGTAGGTTATCAGCTCTGATGCTGATGTCAGGCTGTTTCACTAAGACATCATACGTACCACTACTCTTTATTTTTGCAGTGTGCCATGCCAGCGGAACAAGCTGACAAGCAATGAAGGAGGAAATCCATATTGGTTGGGTATATGGAGTACAACCCAAGAGATGCTGTCAGTCACAACTAAGTTAGTACCCCTGCTGTAGTTCCTGGCTACTTACCAAGGTACACTGGCAGGTGGGTGCCAGAAAAACCGGGATTTATAACTCACAGTAATAGATGATGATATTAATATTCGATCAGGTCTCGGCTATCCCTTCTATCATCCTGGCTGCATATTTTTGTCACATCTCTTTAGATTCCCGGTTTTATTGGGAACCACCTG